>JADRCC010573665.1:3389-14386 GCA_019843855.1 Hylomyscus alleni | reverse complement strand
TTTTTTTTTTTTTATTTTTCCTCTTCCATTTTTATTTACTTTTATTTTTTTATTTTTTATTTTTTTGGGGGGAGGCAGGGTCTCATTTTGTAGCTCAGGTTGGCCTGAGACTTACCATGTGGTCCAGGATGGCCTCAGACTCACAGTGATTCTCCAGCCTTCAGATGCTGGAGTCACAGTGTGATCCAGCATATCTGGCTTGTCTCTTGGTTTTGATTTGCTCTTATGTTCCACTTAAAGGAGGGAGGGTATCATCAATGACATCATTCACTAAGGCTATAGACTAAATGTCAGGTAATAGGCTAATGTCCACAGGCAGTAGTCTTAGAAAAATGGTATGAATTAATATGAGTATATCCCCCGTTGAGGCTAATTGATTCTTTCCTCAAAGCAATTTGTTTTGTTTTGAATGAAATCATTAAGCACAAGCCCTGATGAGCATTTGAAAGTACGTATGAATTTTTATGAGTGTGCTTTGTTTCACCAGCTCTCCTGTCAATATTTTGAGTGGATGAAGAACTTTAAACTAGCAAGTGCTTGTTTTCACACTGAAGCTCCAGACAGCTCAGATTCATAAATGTGTTACCACTCTTCTCTCATTAAACCCTTGATTCATTATTCAGTTAGTGTTGTCTAGCACAGTCTGTGGTATACACACTAAGTATCAGATAAAGTTTCCCTGAATCATAATGATTAAGGTGCTCACTCTTCAACATAATTTATGTCATGTCTGTTACTTAAGACACTTTTAAATGCTAGGTTAAGCGTCAATTTAAATCGTAGAGTTCTGGAATTGGAACCCTTTGGGAGATTTTCTTGTCTGTTTGTCATTTGCTGTTCAGAGCTAGGTATCAAGCACATTTCTGATATTTGTATTCTCCTTGAAATACATGACAAGCAAGAGCTAAAAAGGAAACGGGCTATGTTCTTTCTTTCAAACGAGTCCTGTGCTTTCATATTTTTCTGCAACCAACGCCCATTAAAATGAGAACAGATTTAATAAATAACTAAAATATAATACACAATTTAGGTTGGAGACACCAAAAGGGAAGGAAAGTATACATAGAATTTCCAGTTCTGTGGTTGAATCTCAAAGTCAAATTATTTATTCAAATAAGAACAGACTCTGCTGGAGGCATCAGAACTTACACTGCTGCTGCTGAGAATCAAAACTGTCGCAATGTTTGCACACCTAGCATTTGGGAAAACTAGTAATTCTTTACCCACTTCCACTCCTCACTCACTCCCACTCCCATCTTTGATGCCTGCTCTCTAAGCTCTGCTGGAGGCTTTGAGGGTCAGTGAGGACTGTTCTCCACACAGCCCCAGTACTGGAGGCTTCTGTCTCAAGCTAAAGCTGCCCCCTCCATAACCAAGCAAAAAACGTAGAGAAGACACAGTCCTGACATTCTAAATGATATTATTATATTTTGGTTAGAATAAGTTTTTTTTTAAAAAAAAATTTAATTGTATTTAAACATTTTGGAAACTGGCGTGCTTATACTGTTTTAGGTGCAAAGGATTTTTAAAGTCGACAGCCAATTAGCTACCCTCTAATAGTCTGTGAGCTTGTTTTAACGGGTAAATATTACTTTTGATAAATACACAAACACCTGATACAGTAATAACACATATCATTAAAGAACTTTTAGCCTAAATTAAATATAAAAATGAGAGTTTTTTTGTTTTTGTTTTTTTTTTTTTTTTGAATTATGAGTTTTACCCCAACAGCAGGTAACTACAGAAACCGCCTCCCACTTTAGGTGCGAATCTAAACACCTAGCATGTGTTCTGTTCATGTAAAAGTTTTGTGACTCAGACTATTAAGATCCTGCTCTGGGGGAATCGTGAGACAAATGTTGAGTCTTTCTGAACTATTCACCTCATTTCTGAACCACAGGAACTAGCTAATTAGATGATTTTTTGCTTCAAGAAAGGAAAAAGAGACAAGAGTCATAAGAGCGTTTCTCTGATTAAACTACAAGATGGAACTCAGTAACTGCCCAGGCATTCTGACTTCAGTTATTCAATTCTTAGTATTACTCTGGAAACACCTTCCCAGAGTGAGCGGTATCTGGGGCAATGCCCAGTTTAGGGTCACTGCCCACACAGCCATGCGTCTCATACATCCTGAAAGTCCTCTCCAGCCTGCTGCTTCGAGCAGCCACCCAGCGCATGCTAACCTGTCACCTCCCCAGCTGTTCCTTGCCCTCTTCTGCCTTCTGCGGCTTGTAATTCACTGTAGCTCATCTTGAATTTCCCATGAATGGATATTTCTATTTCTTCTCTCAGCTTTCCTTTGTTCATCCTTTCATTACCTAACGAAATACCTCAAATGTTTCACCTTAAAGAACAGAGTTCTAGGGTTGTCTGAAGAAACATGAATACAAAGATCGGTGCCCTTCACAAGGGAGAAGCAGCCAGTGTTTTTTTGTTGTTAGAGTCCTGTGAAGTGACTACTGGTGCTATACAGAATTTCTGCAATTTCATGGTTTTTAAACACTTAAGCCTAATTATCTGTTATCACAGGCAGTCAAAATATACACAGAATTTATAATATTGAGCTTCCCTGTTTTCAGTAATAGCATGGAAAAATGTTGTGTGCAATCTACCAGTTACTTTCTGGGAACATGGGGCAGGAATGCTTGAATTTGATTCTGTAGTCTGAATCGAACATTCTCAGTTGGGTGAGCCAAAGAAAGACATTTGAAGCATGGGGCAGGACTTAGAGGCAGGCACCACTTGATACACAGTTTCTTTTTTCTTTTCTTTTTCTTTTTTCCTTTTTTTTTTTTTTTTTTTTTTTTTGAGACAGGGTTTCTCTGTGTAACTCTGGCTGTCCTGGAATTTACTCTGTAGACCAGGCTGGCCTCGAACTCAGAAGTCCGCCTGCCTCTGCCTCCCAAGTGCTGGGATTAAAGGCTTACACCACCACCACCCGATACACAGTTTCTTAATAAGGTTGTCAATAAGGTTGACTGAGGGTTGTGAGGTAAGTGATGCAAGAGAATTCGTGCAGTTTGGATTAACTTGGGAGCTTTGGACCACATCTCCCCCACACCACCCCATACACAACGGAAAATAACCCAGGCTATTACTGCCTAGGTCTAATGGTCGGAATGATGTCTTCGAAGAGCACTTGTGGCTTCCAGAGAAGACACAGGGCAGTGGCCAGAGACAGACTGAGGGCCAGAAGGAAGGTGACCACTCAGGAGGCAAAGCCACATATTTCCAGGTGTATCATCTTGGCCCCGTGCTGATGCGTGAGAGGGTTTTGTGCTCACATTAGAAATTGCGAGACTTTTCTTTCCCTGAGGAATGGGGCTGGGGAGGACAGATGAGGCACACAGACATCCTGGAAGAGGCATTTAAACAGCCAGTCTCCTTGCAGGCCAGGTGCAGCAGATGCGGTGTGAGTTAGGAGACGGCAAGGGGCGAGGGAGGAACCGGTGGGGAGGTGTGAGAGGCTCGGGGTGGAAGCGTTTCCGGGGTCAGACATCTGCCCACGCGACATGTAAAGAATGACGTGCACCTTTCCCCACAGACACGCTGGCAAGCGCTGAGTGTGGACATTCTATGAAAGGGAGTCATTTGAAATACGAACTTTAGTCACCTCAGCGCGAGTGACACAAAGCAAGGATGAGCACAGCTGTGGGGCCCCGCTTGCATCCTCTGCTTAGGTGGCTTCTATCTCCCTTGCCCTGCTTCATGGCATATGAATGGCTTTCCCATTACCTCATTTCTTCTGACCAAGACCCATTTCCATTGGCTTCTCTCTTGCAGATGCCACACAAACCTCTGGCTGACTGCCTCACCTCTCCTTTCTAAGTGCCGAGATACGCATCGTTGACTAAAGAACATTAGTTTCTTTTCTTCCTTTCAGACTCCCCCGCACCCAACATTACTTTTTAATAATATTCTTTATCAACTATTTGACAACTTAATGGAAAACAAACAACAAAACCCCTCTGCAATAAGTTATTTAAAAACAAACAAACAAACAAACAGAAAAAAACAAAACAGGGGAGTTTTCATTCTCAGCCCATTTCCGTGAGAAAAAGATCATTTTTGGTCTGTCTTTCCGCCTGTCCCATCGCTCACTGCCGCTGGTGTGTCAGGATTCCGCTGCACGGGGATGGCCAGGACTTAAAGGGCATAAACACACTCCTTGCTTTCTTTCTCCAAGAACCCACTGCTTTCCACTTACCAACAGATTCCCCAGTCACCAGTTGTGGCATTTGTAGTTTACAAGCCCCAGGGGTATCTTCGCTCCCCTCCCCATTAGAAACACAGGCAAGGTCCAACTGACTGTCCCATCCCAAACTGCACATTCTTCTGACATGAAAAAGCCCTTCTGACTCATCATCACCACACTTGTGGATGACCTGAGCTTTCTCCATCTCTGTAGGGCTATTATTTATCACTTGCCAAGAAGGAAACTGAGGCAGAGCAGTTGACTAACATGCAAGGGCTGAAAAAGCCTGCATACTGCGCTCAGTTCTGGGAGCATCGGACACATCATAGGTTGCATGGTTAAAAACTGGAGGGTACATTTTTTTTTTTAACTTAAAGATATGCAAATAGCAACCTAAGGAAAATACTCAGTTGGAGACTCTCCTAACTCTGGACGGGAAGTGTTAGGGAGTAGGATGGACATTCGAGAATCCTATTGCACTCTCTGCCATTGGGGTCTGAAGCTCAGAAGTTTGAGCCCGTTAAGCCTGCAGGGCAAGCCTGCATTAAGCTGACCCCTATTCTAAGTTTGTTGATTTCCATTCCAATATTCCTTCAACTTCTATCACGATTAACGCAGAGATGCTTTTACCACAGAACAAACATTTGGAAGCCAGCCCTGAACTCTGTCCTCACCGCTTGCCTCCCTTCCTCGACCCAAGTACTGGACCGGCAGCGATGAGACCTGTCCAGGTTACCTCTGCACCCCACGGTCATTTACCTGGGAAACTGTGGAAAGCATCTTCGTTTTCCAGAACGCCTCTCGGTTTGGTTGCCTGTAGCTCACTTTTGGACTTCCAAACCAGCTTTACCATCCTGATCATCTCTGGCAAGTCCCAGGGTAGCGGCCCCTGCTGGCACCCTGGCCTGCTGCTGAGGGAAGAGGGTAGCACAGCTTCTGGGGCCGTCCACCTCCTGCCTAGTTCTGCAGAGTGGAAGTACCGCTCTAGCACAGGCATTCTGCCCTGTTCCCCAGAAGAGGAGGTAGGGCTGCCGCCGTTGCTGCTGCTGCTGCTGCTGCTGCTGCTGCCACCAGAGGGGAATTTCTTCCCGGGCAGCAACCGGCAAACCCGCGTGAAATCCTCTCCAGCCTCGGAAAGACAAGCCTCTTCCAGCCTGGCACAGCCTCTCTGGCTTTCCCAGCCCCTGCACAAAACACTGGCGACGAGACGAGACCGCTGCACCGCCTAAGGTTCCTCACTGCTGAGAAACCGTCTCTGGACTCCTTCCTTCCTTAGAGATACAGTGCATTTTCCTCTTCTCTCCCAGGCACTGAATTCACAGCACTTAATTAATCCCAGGCTACAGCTGGAACGACAGCGGGAGTGGGGAAGGCCATTGAGGAGGCTTCAGCCTTCGTCTTCCTCCCTCTTCTTCCTCTTGTTTTGTTTTCTGGGAGCTTTTTCTTTTCCTTTTTCTTTTTGCTGCTTGTCAAGTTTGTCAAGTGGCTTAGCCGTGAAAGACTTCAGGCAAAGACTTGGGGCTCCGCTTTGCGCGTCTCTCTGAGGGGGCCCCTCATAGACTTGTTATCTATCTGGAAGTGTCAGGTGAGGGGTCAATCTATGGCACAGGGTGCCTAGAAGTTTCCCAGTCTCTGGTCCTGCAAATCCGAGGAACTTTGAGAAAAAAAAAAACAAAAACAAACAAAAAACAAAAAACCGGGAAGCTGAGTTCTGGGGCTCCTTGCAGCTGCTTCTCTCTGGAGGGCCTGGTGGGGGGACTGCCTTGTCTGTTCACAGTGCCGCACAGGATGGGGGTGGCTCAATCCTAAAGACCACAGTTCAAACACTCTCCTTCCAGACCCCACCCACTTTACTGTCAAAGTTCTCTGCAAACTAACCGGGTTTTGGTCCATTAGTCAAATCCCTTTGTAACCTCAGCTGCCCTTCAAGTTGGAAGGAAATAACATTGAATCACATTCCAAAGCTGACTGGAAAGAAGTGGATTAGGGAAGTGTCAAAGTCCTTATGCATATGCACAGGGTGTCTGTTTAGCTTGGACACGTGGCTCGGGATGGTTAAAAACCCATTTTCAAAGGGCAGTCATCCTTTCAAATGGTGTTGGTAGGGGGTCATAAATGGCCTGAAAAAGAAAGCGTGGATGACTCTTTTCAAAGAGACCACACTGTGGGCTTAATATCTGGGCCACTGACTACTGTGCCCCCACCCTAGAGTGGAGAATTGAGGACAACCGTGGGCCAGGCCTCTTGTTTCCTGAGGTTCGGAGATGAAGGCGCTGACCCTGGAAGTCAGAGCCAACACAGCCACAGAGACGCCCCCTGTCGCTTATGTGAAAGGCCCTGGACATAAACGAATGTGGGGTGCTATTATGCTTGGCGTTTTTGCCAGCAAATTGGGTTTGTAGGAACAATTTGAACTTGCACATTCACTTAGAAAGGCCCTGTTTTCTTGAAAGACATTGTAACAATCCTGTCTTCCTCCGAGCTCAGTGTCTCTGTGTTGCAAAGGCCTTTGTTTTGCTTGGCTCTTTATTTTTGCTGATGTACAAGCTGTTGCTCCTGCTCTACATTCCTACGGCTGGTTGATCACACGATCTTTTGATGTTTCTTTAGGGGAGCAAGGAGGAGATTTGGGGGCAAGGAGAAAGACCATTGCAGGCTGTTTTATTCTCACTGCTCTGCCCTCCTCGCTTATCCTGTTTTTAAAGTTGAAAGCAGTAAAGCTCATTGCAATATTTTTGTTCTTCTTCTTCTAAAACTATGGTTAATAAGTCTGGTTTTCCATAATGAATTAAGTATTTTTCCCCTCTCTTTTCTTATGGATGTAAAAGCATACTGTGAACTTGCTTTCTTTCCTAGTAGATGAAAAAAGGTCAATATCCCCCCCCCATATATAT
The DNA here is from genome assembly GCA_019843855.1 of Hylomyscus alleni. Lineage (NCBI taxonomy): Eukaryota > Metazoa > Chordata > Mammalia > Rodentia > Muridae > Hylomyscus > Hylomyscus alleni. The sequence goes on along the minus strand of JADRCC010573665.1, from coordinate 7,297 downwards.
ATGACTACCTTTCTGAGAATTTCATTAAAATGTTGCAGCTTTTATATAACAACTACATATTCACACAACCCAATAGGCAGAAACTGGTGATCCACTTTATCTGAAAGATGTCTTTAACTCCCTCTGTTGAGATAAAAGGATTTATAAAGCAATGGGACGTGTCTGCAGTTTGACAGCTCTTCCATTAGACTCAGGGCGTCAAGCATTTCAGGAATCAGAGACTTCTATTTAACAAGCACATCTAGATGGCTGTCGTACTCCGTACCATACTTCCTGAATAATGTCTTAAACTCACTCCTCAGCTGCAAACTTCCCTGACTTAGCAACTGAAGGGTTTCCTAAGTGTTTGACTATTTTTATTTTTTGCTCAGTTATTTTGCAAGAGTACTTAGCATCAGGATATCCTGACCCTTGAAACAAAGGGGTTAAGAACAAAGAAAACAAATATATGATATGATATATCTCAGATGCTGACAGATTAAGAACACAGATCTTCCTTGTAGGTTTCTTCAAGATGACTTTTTATAAGGCCAAGAATATACATTTCTACCACTTCTTCTATACTGTTCCACGCATTTCCTTACAAAAATATTCTAGAGAAGTTACAGAATGTTGGGTTATTGAATATGAGTGAATGAGATGAGTTAAGGCCAAACAACTATCATTTCCAATTTTTATCCCTAAAGGGGACCTACTTTATTTGAAGGTCTATGTGTTGAAAATGTTTTCTTAGTTTAAGAAATTTCCCCAATATGGGATTATGTTCATCCCAGAGCAGAAGTGCAAGAATACCACAAGAAAGGTTGTTCTCAGGGTATTTCTGGCTCATACAGAGACAGGAAGTACAGGAAATCTTGCGAGAAAGCTTGGCTCAGGCGACTTTTGGCTCAAGAGCAGCCCCTGAGACCAGTAGGGACTGATGAGCGGCTTGCTCTTACAGACTGAAAGCTCGCAGCCACAGTGTTCCTCTGAAAGGTGGCTTTGTAACATTTTGTAACTAATCTCAGGCTGAGATGTCTCTGGTCTTTCACTCAGTGAACATCATTTACCTTGAGATATAATAGAAGCCAGAAGTCTGGCTCACCTGGCTCGGGAAAACACATGAGATCTCTGTACTCATGAGACTCCTGAAGCAAAGCCTCATTTGTTGGAGAATTCTCACAAATGTTGCTATCAGAAATTAATGTGCTATGTACGGACAGGAGGTTTCAACAGACTAGTTCTGAGCCTGTCTTCCATTCTAGTAAAAGAAAACCAGGATTCTCTCTGTGTGTGAATGAAGTGTGATGTGAACTCTCCACCCAGCCTGTTCCAACACTGGGGAGACTGGCTCAGTGGGTAAAGCACGAGGATGCATGGCTCTCCATTGCCCATAAGAAAGCTGGCTGTGGAAGCCTACATCTGTAACCTGAGCTTGAGCAGAGGCAGGCAGACCTTGAGTCAACCAGTCTAAGGTGAGCTCCAGGCTCAATCTAAAAAAAAACCCAGGTAGAAAAGGGATAGAGGAAGACACCTCATATGGACCTCTGACCTCCACATGCAGAGACACACATCTACACACATGCATGCATTCATCTACACATATGCACTTACACATCTACATACATGCATGCACACATCTACACATATGCACTTACACATCTACATACATGCATACACACATATACACATATGCACTTACACATCTAAATAATGCATACCTGCACACACATCTACACATATGCACATGAACTTACATATCTACACACTTGTGTACACACACACATCTACATACATGTGTGCACACATAAACACATACAGGCAAAGAAAAAATACAGAAGGAAGGAGGAAGGAAGAATCAGAAAAAGAGCTTATTCCAAAGGGACTTGAATTTGATTTTATAGACTGCTGAGGGGTGCAGCTTATTTAGAAAAGAAATTGATAACTCCAATATATTGATTTGATCCTTGAATTAAATTGAAGAACTAACTGTTCATGATTTAAGGGTTGTGAGAATATCGTGTAGACTGTATGCTTTATTATATATTATTTATAATTTTAAAAATGGAAACCAACCATTTAAACATATCCAACATTCTAGAGAGTATCTTTTTACTATCTAAACTTAGAAGCATATTTGTGGCCATTTTCTGTTCTATGGAGTCTATTAGCAGATTCGTCATTTTAGTGATGAACTCACTGAGATGATTTTCTGAAAGAAATGTACTCTCTTATCTCATCATTCATTATCTTCTATGTGTGAGGGTCTGTTGTATTTCACACATTTTTCTTCATCAATTCAGCCCAAAAATAAATGTGCATGCTTCCTCTGCCCCCTGCCCCCAACCTTATGGCCGCTTTGCTTTCACAATCCCAATTCAGAGGCAATCCAGAATGAGCAAGGAGGGAAACACAGGTCTTTTAACTTTGTTTAACACAGTCCAAGTAGAAGAAGCTCAAACAATTTACAGTGTCCTTCAAGAGAATTAGAAATGTAATAACTCTGGCCTTAGCTAATCTCAAGGAACTATGCCAGTAAGTAAGGGAAGGAGCTGGGCTACAGACCAACCATACAAGGTAGCATCATTTCCATTGTCACGTGGACCGAGGAGAGGGCGTTGAGAAGAGGGACAGGAAGTAGAAGGGGTTCATCTGGCAGATTTGGAGTTCGATTTTATAACAGGTGCCTAAGTTCTACTCATGTATCCACTCTGCAGTCAGGCAGCAAAAAGGGGAAGCTATGCTGTCCCTGGGTCCCTGGGTCCTGCTGAGGATCTGGGAGCTGCTGGGCTCTGCTGCTAAGATCCTGGTTGAAGGGGATAGCAGGGTTCTGGCAGAAGACAGCCCTCTCTTGACTTTTAGACATCCTAGGTAATGCTAAGTTTACTGTCTGTGACACATTTCAACAGCAAATGAACCTCCATTAGGGCAAGGGTGCAGGCCGAAGCAGCAGGAAGGCTTGTTTTTCTTCCCTGTGTCCTCCCTGCTGCTCCTGCTGCAGCTGCTCTGTTCCAGTCAGGACTGGTTCTTGGGCATGACACTCAGGCCTTCTATGACTGTAGCCTTTTCAGGATTTTTGACTCTGAAAAAATCCATAAATGGTAGGAGAAGATACTTGTCATAATTTTATATTTAAGTCTCTATTGAAAAAAAAAAAAAAAAAAAACCAAGACCAAACCAAGGAGTACAACAACGAACACTGTCAAGTGCCTCCAGGGCTACTTTTCTATGGGTCACAAAAACTGGGTTTCAGACTGTGCTCACCATGAAGTTTGATGTCGGGTTTAATGTCGTATCTGCAAGTGGGTAAAAGAGCAGTAAGCACCTTAGCCACCACAGAGCGAGCTTTCAAGAATTTCAACAGCTTAAAACGGAAATGTGCTGTAAAATTTAATATTATTATTTTAAAAGTTTAAGACGTTATCCTTGGCTGGGTGTGGGGTTCACATCTGTAATCTTAGCATTTGGGAAGCCGAGGCAGGGGAATTACACGTTGAGGTCAGTGAGACCCTCTGTCAAGACAACAAAAAAAAAATAACAAAGAAATAAAACTGACAATTCAAGTTCAAATTTTGACTATATTTTTAAAGTGATCTATTAAAAAGCTAAAAAGCCCAACTCATTTATCCTTAAAATTGGTCCCTTTGCAAGTTCATCCTTTTCATAAGAATACAGAAGTCGAAAAAATTGAAGACAGAGCAATGGACAGATATTATTGGGGTGTGGCCCATAGGGAAAAAATTGAAATATGGAAACCTGTATCAAGCAAAAAATAACCACTGGCTAGGTGGTCATTTGGCTAGGCAAGGGCAATGTGTATGGACAGAAGTGGGTCAGCAGGCTAAATGTTCTTCCTAAGTGCAACACGTATGAATGGTGTTTGGACTTCCAGCCTGTGTGATTACTGCCATATCTTCTGTGTAGAACCT
>JADRCC010573664.1:0-21859 GCA_019843855.1 Hylomyscus alleni | reverse complement strand
AGATATTGAACATTCCTTTAAGGGTTTGTTTCTCAGGCATTTGTGCTCTATCTTTCAAGAGCTTTATTTAGTTCTGTGCTCCATGTTTTGAACTGAGTTATTTGTTTTCTTGATAGCCAGAATATTTTTAGTTCCTTATATATTTTTAGACTTTGATCTTATATCTGATTTTTAATTATTGAAGATCTTTTCCCCTTCTGTAGCCTACTCTCTATTTGAATGATGGTATTCTCTACCAAATAGAAGCATTATCATTTCATGATGCATTATTTATTAGTTGTTATTCTTAATGTTTATGCTATTGTCTTTCAAAAACTGTTTTACAAAACCAATGAGTTCAAGAATAGTTCTTATTTTCCCTTCTACTACATTCAGGGAATCTGACCTTATGTTTATGTTCTTGATCCATTTGTAGCTGAATTTGTAGAGGGAGATAAGTATAAATCTATTTGCATTTTCTACATATATCCTTCCAGTTTGGCCAGAAATTATTTTTTTAAGATACAGTCTTTTTTTCTAGTGTATTTTTCTGTATTCTTTATTAAAAGAATGTGACTACCAGCACTCCAAGGTACACTACTCTGGAGTCATGTCATACAAGGGAGAGATGTTGATGTGTATATGGATTTATGTCTAGGTCTCCAATTAAATTCCATTAATCAACATATTTGTTTTACTGACAAATAAAATGTCTGTATGCAAATATTATGCTGTTTTTATTAATATAGCTTTGTATTTGAGGTTGGGAAATTGATACTTCTAGCTCTTAGTTTACTATTTAGGTCTATTTTTTTTAACCTATCCTATTTTCTTTTTGTGTTTCCATATGAATTTGAAAATTGTCATGTCAATTTATATGAAACATTGCATTAAAATGTTGAAGAGGAATGTACAAAACATGTACAATAGATAGGCCATTTTCACTATATTAATGTTGTCAATCCACAAGCACAAAAAAATCATTCTATTCTGAAATGTCTACTTTAGTTTTGTTCAGTATCTTAATGCTTTTATTATACAAGTCTTTCATTTGCTTGATTATAGTTACCTGAAGATATTATTGAAGTTATTGTGAAGGGTATTGATTCCTTTTGTAATTTATATGTAGGAGATGGAGGCTACTGATTTTATCAGCTTTTGAAGTTTTCTGGTGGAGATTATAGGGTTATTTTGTATAAATTAATATCATATAAAGTGAAGATACTTTTACTTCTTAATTTTCCCCTTGTATCCTTCATTTGTCTTACTGCTCTAGCTATGTCTTCAAATACTATATTGAATACATATGGAGAAAGTGGACAACCTTGTCTTGCTCCAGATTTTAGTGAAAATGTTTTGAGATTGTATTGCTTAGGTTGATGTTGGTTTGTGGTTTTTGTAAATACATTTATGATATTTAGTTAAGTTCCTTATATACCTAATACCTCTAGGACTTTTACCAAGATGATTTTGTCCAAGACCCTTTCTACAGCTAATGATATAATCATGTGGTACTTAGCTTTCTGTATGTTTATGTGGTGGTTTAGATTTATGGATTTTCATATATTTAGCTATCTTTGTATCACTGGGATGAAATCTACTTGAGCATGGTGAATAATGTATTCAGTGTGTTGATCTTGGATTTGGTTTGCAAGTATTGTGAAAATTTTTATATCTATGTTCATAAGAAAAACTAATCTGAAATTTTTATTTTGTTAAGTGTGTGCTTTGGGTATAGAGTCATTGTAGAACTATAAATAGAATTAGGCATTATTCTTTCTGTTTCTAATTTTAAGACTAATATAAGGAGTAATGATGTCAATTCTTCTTTGAAACTTTAATGAATTCTTGATGGACTCTTCCAAGATCTCAGGCTTTTTTCCCTCCTAGGGTGAAGGGTCTTTTACAATTACTTCTGTTTCACTGGGTTTATGGGTCTATTTAAATTGCTTATCTGATCCTAATTTAACTTTGGTATGTTGTATATAACAAGAAATCTATCCATTTCTTTTCTTTATTTTTTTTTCTGTTTTGTTGGGTACAGATACATTTTTTATTGGATATTTTCTTTATTTACATTTCAAATATTATCCTTTCCTGGTGTGTCCCCAGAAAACCCCTATCCATCCTCCAGTCCTGCTTTTATGAGTGTGTCCTCCCAACCACTCACCCACTCCTGCCTCCATGCCCTTGAATTCCCCAACACATAGGGTATGGAGCTTTCACAGGACCAAGGACTTCTCTTCCCATTAATGTCTAACAAGGTCATCCTCTGCTACATATGCTGCTAGGGCCATCAGTCTCTCCATGTGTATGATTTGATTGGTGATTTAATATCTGGGATCTCTATGGTTATCTGGTTGGTTGATATCTTCCTATGGGGTTACAAACCCCTTCACCTTCTTCGGTCCTTTCTCTAACTCCTTCATCGGAGACCCTGTGCTCAGTCCAATGCTTGGCTGGGAACATCTGCCTCTGTATTTGTCAGGCTCTGGAAGAGCCTCTCAAGAGATAGCTATATCAGGCTCCTGTCAAGCATGCATTTCTTGGCATCCATAATAGAGTCTGAGTTTGGTGACTGTATATGGGATGAATCCCCAGCAGTCTCTGGATGGTCTTTCCTACAGTCTAGGCTCCATACTTTTTCTCCATATACGCTCCTGTGAATATTTTTTTCCCTATTCTAAGAAGGACCAAAGCTCTCATACTATAGTCACCCTTCTTCTTGAGCTTCATGTGATCTGTGAATTGTATACTGAGTATTCCAAACTTTTGGGCTAGTATCCACTTATCAGTGAGAATATACCATGTTTGTTCCCTTTTAATAGGATTACCACACTTAGGATGATATTTTCTAGTTCCATCCACTTGCCTAAGAATTTCATGAAGTCACTGTTTTTAATAGCTGAGTAGTACTCCATTGTATAAAATGCATCACATTTTCTGTATCCATTCCTCTGTTGAAGGACATCTCGGTTCTTTCCAGATTCTGGCTATTATAAATAAGGCTGCTAAGAACATAGTGGAGCATGTGTCCTTGTTATACATGGAGAATCTTTTGGATATATGCTTAGGAGTGGTAAAGGTCAGTCCTCAATTTCTTTCTTCAGAGACTTCAAGTTCTTTTTATACAGACCTTTCATTTGCTTACTTAGAGTTGCATCAAGTTATTTTTATATTTTTTGTGACTATTGTGAAGGGTGTTGTTTCTGTAATTCCTTTCTCAGCTTTTTTAACATTTGTGTAGAGGAAGGCTACAGATTTATTTGAATTAATTTTATATCCAGCAACTTTACTGAAGTTGTTTATCAGGTTTAGGAGTTCTCTGGTGGAATTTTTTGGATCATTTAAGTATACTATCATATCATCAGCATATAGTAATACTTTGACTTCTTTCTTTCTAATTTGTGTCCCTTTGACCTCCTTTTGTTGTCTAATTGCTCTTGCTAGACCTTCAAGTACTGTACTGAATAGATAAGGAGAGAGTGGGCCACTTTCTCTGGTCCCTGATTTTAGTGAGGTTGCTTCAAGTTTCTCTCCACTTTGTTTGATATTGGCTACTGGCTTGGTATATATTGCTTTTACTATGTTAAGGTATGGGCCTTGAATTCCTGATCTTTCCAAGACTTTTAACATGAAGGAATGTTGAATTTTGTCAAATGCTTTTCACCATCTAATGAAAGGTTCATTTGTTTTTTTTTCTTTGACTTTGTTTATGTAGTGGACTACATTGATAGATTTCCTTATATTGAACCATCCTTGCATCCCTGGGTTGAAGTCTACTTGATCGTTTTGAATGATTGTTTTGATGTGTTCTTAAATTAGATCTGCAAGGATTTTATTGAGTATATTTGCATCAGTGTTCATAAGGGGAATTGTTCAGAAGTTCTCTTTCTTTGTTGGGTCTTTGTGTCATTTAGGTTTAAGCACAATTGTGGCTTCACAGAATGAATTGGGTAGTGTTCCTTCTGTTTCTATTTTGTCTAATAGTTTGAAGAGCATTGGTATTAGGTCTGATATAATTCTCCACTGAGCCCATCTGGTCCTGGAATTTTTTTGGTTGGGAGACTATTAATGCATGCTTCTATTTCTTTAGGGGTTATGGCATTGTTTAGATGGTTTATCTGATCCTGTCTTAACTTTGTCACCTTGTATGTGACTAGAAAATTGTCCATTTCATCCAGATTTTCCAATTTAGTTGAGTATAAACTTTTGTAGTAGGATCTGATAATTTTTGAATCCCCTCAGTTTATGTTGTTATGTCTCCCTTTTCATTTCTGATTTTATTAATTTGGATACTCTCTCTGTGCCCTCTGGTTATTCTGCCTAATTGTTTATCTATCTTACCTGATTTTCTCAAAGAACCAGCTCCTGGTTTTGTTCATTCTTTATATAGTTCTTTTTGTTTCTACTTGGTTGATTTCAGCCCTGAATTTGGGTTACTTGAAAGATTACTTTATTGCTTTTTCTAGGGTGTAGTTTTGCTCCTTATGTTTGCATTTTCTATGTATTATCCTTTGTAGGGCTGGATTTGTGGAGAGAGATTGTGTAAATTTGTTTTTGTCATAGAATATCATAGTTTCTCCATCTATGGTAATTGAGAGTTTTGCTGGGTATAGCAGCCTGGGCTGGCATTTGTGTTCTCTTAGGGTATATATGACATCTGCCCAGGATCTTCTGGCTTTTATTGTCTCTGGTGAGAAGTCTGTTGGAATTCAGATAGGTCTGCCTTTATATGTTACTTGACCTTTTTCTGTTACTGCTTTTAATATTCTTCCTTTGTTTAGTGCATTTGGCATTTTAATTATTATTTGATGGGAAGAATTTCTTCTCTGATATAATCTATTTGGAGTTCTGTTGGCTTTTTGTATGTTCATGGGCATCTATTTCTTTAAGTTAGGGAAGTTTTTTTTGTTGTTGTGTTTTGTTTTTTTCTGGATTTCTTCAATATCTTTTTTTAATGCCCCCTTTCATTTATAACTTTATTAACTGGGATCTTCACTCTCTACCTTAAAGTTAATTAAACTAAGAGTTTATCAATGTTATTCATGTTTTTCAAATAATCAGCTCTTTTCATTGTTTTTTTAAATTGATTTTTGTTGTTGTTATTTGCTTTTTATTGATTTCAGTCCCAAGTATAATTTGTTTAATGATCGAATCCTTTTGAGTGCTGTTTTTTTTTTCATTTTAGAGCTCATGTGTGCAATGAAGTTGTAATATAAAATATTTCCAATTTTACATAGGAATTCAGTGTTATGAACTTACTTCTTAGATCTACTCTTATATTCAACAGGTTTGTATTTATTGTGTTTTCATTTTCTTGAATTCTCAAAAAGTTTTAATTTCCTCTAAATTTCTGTTTTATTCTCATTTGAAGTGATTAATTTATATGACTCTGCATACTTCCTTTTTTCTCTTGTTGATAAACAGCTTTACTCCATGATGTATGTATAGAGTATGTTACTTTACCCCATAGGATATTGTGTGTTTTTTCCATTTTCTTATATCTGTTAAGACTTTTTTGTATTTAACTGTGTGGTTAATTTTTGACACACTTTTGGAAATTGCTAAGAAGAAGGTGTATTATTTGGTGTTTGGGTGAAATATTCTTAAAGTATACATTGGGCTTGATTGATTTCTGACGATCTTTAACTCCAGCACTTCTCTCTTTTGTGTGCATTGGGAAGACCTGTTTACTAGCAAGAGTAGAGCATTGAAGTCATGGACCCATCACTGTTTGAGGGCCAGCATGTGATTTTTAGCTGTTTTAAAGTTTATTTTATGGATGTGAGTGCTCTTGTGTTTGCTCTATCTTCCATGTCATGAGTATATAAAGTGCTTTCCTATATCTTCTAATTAGTTTTGGATTGAAAACTGTATTGCCAGATATCAAAATGCTTCTGGCTGCTTGCTAGTTGGTTCCATTTACCTAGATTATCTTGTTTTTATTCTTTCATGCAGGATAATGTCTACTGTTAAAGGTAAGGTATATATTTATTTTAAATGGAGCACATAGATCTTATTTATTTAATCCAATATATAGAGTGCCATTTTCTTTTCTTTCCATTTGTTAGTGTTTTTTAATTTTTTTCTACTTATTAACTTTACTTCATGTCACTGCCCCCTCCCAGTCATCCCCTCCTATGATCCTTCACCTATCTCCCCACCTCTTCTTCTCTGGAGGCCCCAGATTATCATCCCATCCTGTCACTTTAAGTCTCTGTGAAGCTTGACACTTCATCCACTACAAGGCAGCCCAGTTAGAAGAACATATCCCACAATATGGCAACAACTTTTGGGATAGCCCTTGTTCCATTTATTTGGGACTCACATAAAGACCAAACTGTACATCTGCTACATATATGCAGGGAAATCTAGTTCTAGCCTGTGTTTGATCTTTGGTTCATGGTTCAGACACTGAGAGCCCCAAGAGTCCAGGTTAGTTGACTCTCTTGGTCTTCCTGTGGCATTCCTATCCCTGTTTGGGCCATGATCCTCCTATTCATCCACAAGAGCCCCCCCCCACCTCCATCCACTGTTTGGCTGTGGGTGTCTGTAATAGTCTGAGTCATCTCTTGATTGGAGCCTTTGAGAGGACAACATGCTCCTGTATGCAAGCATAATAGAGTATTATTAATAATGTGAGGGATTAGTGCTTGCCCATGGGATTGGTCTCAAGTTGGGCCAGTTATTGGTCAACTATTCCCTCAGTCTCTGCTCCAACCCCTGAAGGCATATAGTCTTAATTAATACTGATTGTGTTTTGTGCTGTTATCTAGTCATCTTAGTTAGTCTGGATAAAGGAGGTGATTCTACATATTGCTCTCTTCTTATTTTTTTCTATATTGTGTTAATATTTCTTCCTCTGTTTCTTTGGCTTTTCTGCATCTTAGAAAAGTGTGGTGAATGTAGCTTACCTGATAGGAAGTGATCGTAGAGGTCAGTGGGTGGCATAGAAGGATAGGAGTGAGCTTGCAAGAAAGGATGAGAGGATCTTGAGGAAATAGCTAAAGGTACCTTGTTCATATCCAAAGGAGGCATGTTCCTCAGAGAGCTGAGGATGTGATAGGAAGAGGAGATTCTGCAGGTAAGTTATAGTAAGGCAAAGCATTGGAGAGATGGGAATAAAGACTAATGGAAAAGATGGCTAGAGTGATTCTATGCATGTGAAGAAAATATGTGGGCTTTCTAGTGAATGCAGTTAATATTAGAGGAGAGGCACATGGGAATAGAGATAAGGTCTGAGAAATCCTGTTCATACAAACAGATTCTATGGACCTGGGAATGAGATGGAAGAGACTGTCGTGAGGAGGTGGCATGAGAATGAAAATAACCTGAGTCCCATTCCTCTGTGACACTAGGAGTACCATGTAGACTTTATATTATAGTGTTTCAAGGTACAGGCATCTGACTAAAAGGGAGGGAGTATGAAAAGAAATCATAATCCAAACTAGTGAATTTTAAAGGCACACAATACAGGTATTCTATATACATACTACTATAAGCCTAAATTGGGTAGGTTAGGAGCCATACTAACTTATTCCCCAGTTATGAAGTCCCTCATTATTTACTGTTTTTCTTGGCCACATGCTCATAGTTGATTTCATCTCATGGCATCATCCTTTACCTCTGCCTTCTTCTCCCTTTACCTCTACCCACTGACTTGATCCTCAAGTCCCACCTTTCTCCATCCACTAGGCAATCACTTGTTCTAGCCTTTTATTAACTAGTTAAATTAGGAATCAGGGTTTACATAGCATAATTTGGTGTATGTGAAGAAATGGAAAACTAGATCTTGAGAAGCCAGTATTTAGTATTAGCATACAAGCAGCATCAGAGAAACTCGGATCAAGGGAGGAATGAGAAAATCAAATCTAAATCACTTTAGGTCACGTCCTTCTATAAAGAAGATAGGGAGGGGAGAGAGGTCCCAGCAAGCAGTCTGGTACAGGGCTAAATATGAGAGTATAAATGGAATTAAAAAGTAACAGTGTTTTTCATTTCATCATTCTCTTTCTTATCCTGTCAGTTTCTTTGGTTTCTGTGTTAAAGTATGCATGTAAAGCTTGGTAAGGTTGCAGAGACTAATGAATATTATCTGATGGTAAAAGTAGGCATATCAGCCATTTAAGTTTTTCTATCTATCTATCTATCTATCTATCTATCTATCTATCTATCTATCTATTAAAGTTAGTGTAGATTATATAAAACCTGGAATCAAAAAAAAAAAGAATGAACTCATATTTAAATGCAAACAATATGTATTATCTATAACCTTTGCATTAGAATAGCTATCACCATAAAGATAAACTGCAACAAATGCTGTCAAGGAGATGAAAAGAAGGAATATCTAATATATTATTTTTGATAGTCTAAACTAGCCACAATGTAAAATGATGAAAAGGCTCACAAAGATAAAACAAAGTCTACAACAAAATGTATGTAAGCATAAATATGTTCACAATAGTCAAACTAGAGATTTAGCCTATTTACTCATCAATAGATAAATGGCTAAAGAACAATACTTCATATGATGAAAAATGTAAATAGCAGCAATAAAGAAAACACAAATAGAAGCAATCCTGGAGATAAAAGACTTAGAACAGAAAACAGGAACTACAAATACAAGCATCATCAACCGATTACAAAAAAAAAAAAAAAAAAAAAAAATGGAAGAAAGAATCTAAGACATGGAAGATACCATAAAAGAAATTGATACATTGATCAAAGAAAAGGCTAAGCCTAAGACGTTTCTTACACAAAACATACAGGAAATTTGGGACACAATGAAAAGACAAAACCTAAGAATAAGAGAAATAAAAGAGATTGGTGATTCCCAGTTCAAAGGGCCAGAAAACATCTTCACAACAAAATCATAGAAAAAATACTTCCCTAACTTAAAGAAAGAAATAGCCATAAATGTATAAAAAGTCTACAGAACAATAAGTAGATTGGACAAAAAAAGAAAATCCTCCTGCCACACAGTCATCAAAACACTATATGAACAGAACAAAGAAAGAACACTGAAAGTAGCAATGGAAAAAGGCCAAATAAGACATAAGGGCTAACCATCAGAATTATGCCTGACTTTTCAACAGGAACTCTAAATAATATAAATATATCTTGGTGTAACTCTAACCAACTAAGTGAAAGATCTGTCTGTCAAGAAAATCAAGTCTCTGAAGAAAGAAATTGAAGAAGACATCAGAAGATTGAAAGATCTCCCATTCATATGGATCAGTAGGATTAACATAGTGAAAATGGACATCTTACCTAGAGCTATCTACAGATTCAATGAAATTCCCATCAAAATTCCAACACAGGTTTTTACAGATCTTGAAAGACCAATTCTGAACTTCGTATAGAAAAACAAAACACCCAGGAGAGACAAAACAATTATGGACAATAAGAGAACCTCTGGAGGAATCAACATCCCTGAACTCAAGCTGTACTACAGAGTAACAGTGATGAAAACTGCAAGGTATTGGTATAGAGACAGAAACGTTGATCTATGGACTCAAACAGAAGACAAAAAATCAGACCCACACATCTATGGACACTTACTATTTGAAAAAGAACTCAAAATCACACAATGAAAAAAGAAATGATCTTCAACAAATGGTGCTGGTCTAGTTGGTTGTGTACATATAGAAGAATTCAAAGTGACCCATATCACTCTGGACAAAGCTCAAGTCCAAGGGAACCAAGACCTTCAACATAAAACCAGATATACTGAATCTAATAAAAGAGATAGTGGGAAATAGTCACAAATTCATTGACACAGGAGAAAATTTTCTGAACAAAACACTAATGCTTCAGGTTCTAAGATCAACAATTGATAAATGGGATTTTATAAAACTGCAAAGCTTCTGTAAGGTAAAGGACAGTGTCAATAGGCCAAAGCAGCAGTCTCCAGAGTGGGAAACAATCTTAACCATCCCTTCATCTGACAGAGGGCTAATATCAAAAATAAAGGACTAAAGAAGTTAGACAACAACAACTCAAGTGACTCAATTTAAAAACGGGGTACAGACCTAAACAAAAATTCTCAAAAGACGAATCTCTCAAATGCCTCAGAAGCACTTAAAGAAATATTCAACTCCCTTAATCATCAGAGAAATGCATATAAAAATGACCCTGAGATTCCAGCTTAGAACAATCAGAGTGGCTAAGATCAAAAACTCAGGTGACAGTAGATTCTAGTGAGGATGTAGAGAAATAGGAATACTCCTCCGTTGCTGGTGGGATTGCAAGCTGATATAACCACTTTGGAAATCAATTATAGAGTTTCTTAGAAATCTAGGAATAGTTCTACCTCAAGACCCAGTTATACTACTCCTGGGTATATATCCAAAACATGCTTTACCATACCACAAGGACATCTGCTCTACAATGTTCATAGCAGCTTTATTCATAATAACAAGAAACTGGAAACAATACAGATGTCCCTCAATAGAAGAATGAATACAGAAAATGTGATTCATTTACACAATAAAATACTATTCAGCCATTAAAAACAAGGTCACCATAAATTTTTTCTGGCAAATCGATGGGACTAGAAAGATGTCATCCTGAGTGAGGTAACCCAGATCCAAAATGACATACATGGTGCATGGTATGTACTCACAGATAAGTGGATGTTAGCCATAAAGTACAGCACAGCCATGATATACCCTACAGTCTCAAAGAAAGTAAACAAGAATGAATGCCTAAGCAAGGATGCTTGAATTTCACTTAGAAGGAGAAATAATACGGATGAATAAATCTAACAGCCAGGAAATTACCTAAAGAAAACAAAAGGGCTATATGAAATCCAAAATGATCCTGCAAAACAAACAGATGATTGACATAATAATAAAGAGACAATCATAATAGAGGAGGGAATCTTCTGTGCATACATCAAACAGGATGTAGGAGTTTATATATTGATTATATTATATTATTATATTATATTACATATTACATAGCACTAAAAAGTTGAACATAGAACATAAGTAATCCAATCAAGAAACAGGGCAATAAGTTGACAAATAATTCTCAAGGTAAGTATTCTTCATTCTGTGGGAGTCCTGACTTCAAGAAAAGTTACAAGTACTGCTGGGTGGATATGAGGAAAGGAGTTCTATATGGAGAGTTGTCAAAAGAGTAAAGATAGAATTAGCATAAGATGCAGCATTACCACTCTGTGGTAGTGACCTGGTGCAAAATGAGTTGCATACACATTTACACCAAATATAATTGTATTAATTGAGGTTTGTGAGCAACCTAAATGTCCATGACAAAATGAATGAATAAAATACAGCATACACTGGGGGCTTTGTTAGCTAAAAAATGAATGAATCATGGCATTCACAAGAAGATGAAGACCTGTTATTTATAGAGTTAAGCCAAACAAACCATATTAAGAAAGACAAAAGTCAATGGAGAATTAGATTATATATGTGTGTACATATGTATATGTGAATATACAAATCTGTGAACACAATACAGGTAAATAGGTATGCATGTATTTATTACCTACATATCTTAATTAGCTCCATTTAGAAATTTCATTATATACCTATTTCAAATTAACATAACAGACAATAAAAATTTATAACTTTTTTTTCAATTAAAAAAAGTTGAAATCACAAAGTGGATTCATAAGCAAAGGAGTTTGCCATAAACCTGACCATAGTATCCTTACTCTTTCTTTAAAATCAAGCCAAACCTGGTTCCTCCAGAAATTGGACATAGTCCTACCAGAGGACCCAGCTATAACATTCCTGGGCATATATCCAGAAGATGCTCCATCATGTACTCCACTATGTTCATAGCAGTCTTGCTAATAATAGCCAGAAACTGGAAACAATGCAGATGTCCCTCAACAGAGAAATTGATACAGAAAATGTAGTACATCTACACAATGGAGTACTACTCAGCTATTAAAAACAATGAATTTATGAAATTCTTGGGGAAATGGACGGACCTAGAGAACATCATCCTGAGTGAGGTAACCCAATCACAAAAGAACACACATGGTATGCACTCTCTGATAAGTGGATATTAGCCCAGAAGATTAGAATACACAAAGTACAAACCACAAACCATAAGAAACTCAAGAAGGAAGACCAAAGTTTGGATATTTCATTCCTTCTTAAAAAGCGGGAACAAAATACCCATGGAAGGAGTTGTAGAGACTAACTATGGAGCAGAGACTAAAGGAAGGACAATTCAGAGACTGCTCTACCTGGGAATCCTTCCCATATTCAATCATCAAATCTAGACACTATTGTAGATGCCAGAAAGTGCTGGCTGACAGGAGCCTGATATAGCTGTCTCCTGAGAGGCTCTGACAGTACCTGACTAATACAGAAGTAGAAGTTCGCAGTCATCCATTAGACTGAGTACAGGGTCTCCAATGAAGGAGCTAGAGAATGGACACAAGGAGCTGAAGGGTTTGCAGACTCTTAGGATGAACAACAATATGAATTAACTAGTACCCTCAGAGCTCCCAGGGACTGAAACTCCAATCAAAGAGTACACATGGGCGGGACTCATGGCTCCAGCAGCATGTACATAGCAGAGGATGGCCAAGTCAGTCACCAATGGGAGGAGAGGACCTTGGCCCTGTGAATGTTCTGTGCCTCAGTGTAGGGGAATGCCAGGACCAGTAAGCAGGAGGGGGCGGGATGGTGAGCAGCAGGAGGGGAAGGGAACAGGGATTTGTTTTAGTTTTTGTTTATTTTATTTTATTTTTATTTTTTTTGGAGGTGAACCTGGGAAAGGAGATATTGTAAATAAAGAAA
The DNA here is from genome assembly GCA_019843855.1 of Hylomyscus alleni. NCBI lineage: Eukaryota > Metazoa > Chordata > Mammalia > Rodentia > Muridae > Hylomyscus > Hylomyscus alleni. The sequence continues at coordinate 9,092 of JADRCC010573664.1, read as the reverse complement.
ACATATAATAAAAAAAAAAAAAACAGAAAAAAATCAAGCCAAACCATTACTAACTATACGTGTGTGTGTGTGTGTGTGTGTGTGTGTGTGTGTGTGTGTGTGTGCACATAAGTAGGTAAGAGGACAGTTTTATCTGAGTCCTGGTTTTCAGTTTTGATGGCAAGAGAAGTTAATAGGATATGATGAATAAAAGCACAGTACATGCTATTACTATTTATATTTAGAATTGTATAATGAAATAACTCAGTTTATACTGTGACTTTATGTTAATTTAAAATTTAACAGAAGAAAAATAGATTTAGCTATGATAGTATACGATTGTTAGAACTAAAGAAAGACTGAGTCAGAGAACCAAAAGTTGAATGCTGGCACCTACTACACATTAAAATTGCAATTTGTAGATTTTTGATTTGTCCTATTGACAGTTTCCTTTGCCTTACAGGAGCATTCCAGGTTCATGAGGTCCCATTTATCAATTCTTGATCTTAGACTCTGAAACACTGGTGTTCTGTTCAGGAAAATTTCCCCTGTGCTAATGTGTTGCAGGCTCTTTCCCACTTTCTCTTGTATTAAATTTAGTGTATCTGGTTTTATGTTGAGGTACTTGATCTACTTGAACTTGAAACTTGTGCAAAGTAATAAATATGGATCTATTTTCATTTATTTACATACAGACAGCCAGTTATACCATCACCATTTATTGAAGATGCTTTCTTTTTTCCATTGTATAGTGTTGGCTTCTTTGTCAGACAGTTTACATCAGAGGAATCTCAAATGGCCAAGAAGCACTTAAGGAAATGTTCAAAGTCCTTAGTCATCAGGGAAATGCAAATCAAAATGACCCTGAGATTCTACCTTACACCAGTCAGAATGGCTAAGATCAAAAACTCAGGTCACAGCACATGTTGTCAAGGGTGTGGAGAAAAAGGAACACTCCTCCAATGCTGGTGGGATTGCAAACTGGTAAAACCACTCTGGAAATCAACCTAGAAGTTCTTCAGAAAATTGGCAAAGATCTACCTGAAGACCCAGTTATACCACTATTGGGCATTACCCAAAAGATGCCACAACATGCCACAGGTTATGTGCTCCACTCTACTCACAGCAGCCTTATCTCTGATAGCCAGAAATTACACGCAACACAGAAATGAAGAATGGATAGAGAATATGTGATTCATTAACACAATGGAATACTATTCAACTGTGAAAAATGAGGACATCATGAGTTTTGCAGGCAAATGGATGGAACTAGAAATTATCATCCTGAGTGAGGTAACGCAGAACTGAAATGACATGCATGGGATGTACTCACTAATAAGTGGAGATAAGCCAAAAAAGTACAGAAAAACTAGGATAAAATCCACAGAACTCAATAAGGCTAACAAGTAGAAGGACCCAGGTGAGGATGTTTCAATCACACTTGGGAGGGAGAAGAAAATAATTACAGGAGGCAGAGGGAATGAGAGACCTTGGTGGCAGATTGGTGGCACATGGAAGGTAGAGCAGGAAAGTGTAATATGAGCAGGTATTGTTGAGAGGCTAGGGGACAAGCCTGAGGATCAGCAGAATTAATAGAAATATGCATCCTTGGTGGGAGGAGGTAGGGTGACTCTCTAGAATGTACTAGAGACCTAGAAGGTGAGAGACTGTCAAGACTCAATGGGAGGGACTTTAGATGAAGAGCCCTTCAGTAGAGAGAGGGAACCTGTAGAATCTTCCTCCAGTAGAAAGACAGGGCATCAAATGGAGGGATAGGGTTGCCATCCCACAGCCAAAAACTGAACCAGAATTGTTCCTGTCTAAAACAACTGCATGGACAAAAACGGAGAGGAGACTGAGGGAAAGCGACTGGCCCAACTTGGGATCCATCTCAAGGGGAGGCTCCAAGGCCTGACACTATTACTGATTCTTAGGTGTGCTTACAGACAGGAGCCTAGCATGGCTGTCCTCTAAGAGGCCCAATAGCAGCTGACTAAGACAGATGCAGATATTCACACCCAACCATTGGACTTAAGTTGAGGACCCCTGTGGTTAAATTAGAGAAAGGCTGGAAGAAGCTGAAGAGGGGGAGAATCCCATAGGAAGGCCATCATTCTTAATTAACCTGGATCCCTGATATCTCTCAGACACTGAGTCACCAACCAGACAGCATATACAAGCTGGTCCAAGGCACCCACACATATACAGCTGAGGCCGACCTGGTCTGGCCTCAGTGAGCGAAGAGGAAACTTGAGGCCCCAGGAGGTGGGAAGGCCTGGCAGGAGTGGTATTCTCTTGGATGCAGTGGGGAGGAGGAATGGGAGGAGGAACTGTGGAAGGGGGACCAGGAGTAGGGCAATAGCTGGACTGTAAATAAATGAAAGTAACAAAAAAGCTTCCCCCAAGGTGCAACACAAAAACCAAGTAATTAAAAAAAAAATAAATAAATAAAAGCCAAATCACATGCTTAAACAAATTTAATCTTGAGATTTATTTGACTCATTAATGACCTTCAGTAATAAGTGATTTTATAACTCAAGATATTAAAAATATTCTTAGGAATATGTGGTTTGAGTATTTAGATAACTTACATATTATTGTGACTATTATAATAAGGGTAGCATATTCAAACTATTTTCCTTAAGATATATTTAAGCTTATAACAAAATTTAGTGGAATATTCAGGGCTCATATCACTCTTGCTGTCAGCATGCCTCTCCGCTGGACTACAGTGGCTATACAGAGTGAACTGACTCTGGCAGATCAATATCAACAAAAATATATAGTTTACATTAAATTGGATAACTTCTATCAGTTACGCAAAGGTGTATGCTGCCATTTTAATGAAATTCACATCATATGTACATCACAGAATGCTGTGTAGCTGAAATTACACAGTATTTTCCTTCTCAGACAGGCATTTTTCAACTGATAGTACGTATTTTAATGTCTTATCCTCATCACATGGCACATAGCTCATATTTGTTGAGTGCAAAAATAATATGCTATCATATATCTGTTCTACTATTTACGTATTCATTCTCCTACTGAAGGATACATGATTATTTCCAATTTGGGGAACTAATGATAAGGTTAGTTAGATATGCATCTCTAAGTATTTTCTCCTCTTGTCTTAATTCAGTGGTTGATTATATATCATAACATACAGACACATACCCCCTACACATGCCCACACACACACCCACACACACACATACACATTCTATACAGGCAGGGTGTAAAAATGAAGACTAGTCATAAAACTGAGCTTTTTGTAGAAAATTTGTGCTTGATCTTGGACGATTACTTCACTGTTTAAATGGTATTGGACATTTAAACATCTGAAACCATGACATAACCACTCTTAGGAGCATAGTACTATGGATATCAGTTTTATGACCTAATAATTATCTGGCTTCAACTTGAGTTTGTAAAGAACTTCTTTTGGTATATTAACAAGGAAAAGAAAGTAGAAAATCTCTCAGTAAAGGAGACTCAATTAATTTAAAATACACAATAATGGGCTCTGAAATAGCAACTACATTTTAACCAGTAAGTTCATTAAACACTTTCCCAAACTCATAACCATTATTTTGCTTAGTCACATGTTTTCTCAAAGGAGAGTTCATTCATTTTAACTGCTTAAAATACATGATGAATGAAGCAATTTGCTTTTTTATTTACATTTTACCACTGATATTTTATTCAAAGGAGCACATTGTGATTTTAATCAGTTGTTTACTAGCATACAAGAACAATTCTTTGTTTTACATCAAAAACTTTAAGAGTTATGTTCGTGAATGATGCATACTACAATAGCGCTAGGAATTACTTGAATACTTAATATTACATAATTCATTTACATGCAATCGATATAAGCTCAAAAACAGATTAAAAATCTCTCTAAAATAATTATTTTTCAGATAGCTAAATTACAAAAAAACTCTGGATAGAGAATAATTATGGCAACATTAAAATGATACAGTATAAGAGAAATTTTTCTAATTTTAAGTTTGTTAGAAATCATATAAACCATAATTGACAATCTCAGATTTCCAAAACACTACCTCGTTGTTATGTCTGAAACTAAAAAATATCCTCTATTTTCTTCCTTGCCTTCAGTGATATTTACAAAGCACTAATATTGGTCCAGATCAATTATTTAATTATATAATTTATGACACCCCAAATGTATATTATATTTTAAGTTTCAAATTATTGAATATAGGTGAATGAATAGACACAGAGTAAACTAAGTATTTTAAATAAGATACATAATTCCTTTTTTTTTATTTTATGCATATGAGTCTTAGCTTCAGTGTATGTACAACAGCACTGAATATCCTGGAAGTAGAATTACAAGTAGGTATGATTCAGCAATTATATTCTGTGAGCTGAAGCCAAGTCTTCTAAAAGAACAGTTATTGTTGCTAACCTCTGAGCCATCTCTCCAGGCTCAAATAGGATACTTTTAAACCACCATTTGCTTGTTGCATTAGTTATTTTTTTTTTTGTTGCTTTGAAAGATGCTGTGAACAAAGCAATTTAAAGACGAAAGGTTTTACTTTTGCTCACTGTTCTGAAGGCAGAGTCCATACTGGTAGGGATATCCTGGTAACCATAGGCATAATGAGAGATAGGAAGTATGCAGATCAAGTCCATACTGGTAGGGATATCATGGTAACCATAGGCATGATGAAAGATTGGGAGTATGCAGATCAATCACATCTTGTCTGCACACAGAAAGCAGAGAGAACAAGAAGAAGGTACGTGATATAAACCCTCAGTGTCCACAGAGGTGACATGTGCCAAAAGGGCTCTACCACCTAAACTTTTCATAAATCTCTCAAATAGCACCACTAACTTAGTACCCAGTGTTCAAAAGCTTGAGCTTATTAAGGTCATCATTCATTTAAAAGACTACACTCATGGTGGTGTTTTACACATCAACATCAGCTTCTATTAAGTTGCATAAATTATATTTTTTTCTAATGAGATTACTTTGTCATCTCTAACAGTTAAGAATCACATTCCTTCACATATTATACTTTCTGCCTCTTTAACCTTTCCTTTCCATAACTGCTTAGTAACAATCTCAAGCAGAAGCTTTAAAATGCATATTTATATTATCTTTCTTCATTTAACAGAAATTCTGACAACTAGCATTAAGTAAAATAACATGCTGGAGATTTCTGGTAAAGGGATGATGAATCTTTTCCTTGTTCTTTTTCTTTTCTAACATGCTTATAGATCGTTGTTCAGGCTTTAGTCATGCAATCCTGGCTGTTCTGATTTCATGAGCGCAGCAGCTCTGTTAGGTACAAAAGGCTCTGTTACACTTTGGTCCTCTGTGACCTCTGGCTCCTATGATCTTTCACATGGTGGCCACTGGCCTCGGGGATAAGAGTTATATAGATATCTCATTTGTGGATGAGATCTCCACAGACACTTGTGCTCTGCACTTTGAGTAGGTGGAAGCTGCAGGCATGTGTTGTAGTGATCTATTGGTATTAGATACAAGCTTAGAGAGTAGTTGATACTATGTTATTATTATCATTAAAAGAATAATAGAAGCATATTCACCCCAGAACTTTAAGCTTGCTAAGCATGCATTCTTGGCCATATTTATAATGCCAGGTGTGTATTTCCTCCTTTGGCATGTGCTGTAAGTCCAATCAGGAAGTAACTTGCTCCCTATATTCATCCTACATTTGTATAAAGGGGCATATTTTACCAGACCAGTCTTTATCGTAGTTCACAGATGAATAAGACTTTTTCCAACAGAAAAACTTACCTAGCTCCTTCTAGTAGTGTGAAGCTAGACAGCCGAGACCCTACCTGGTCAATACCAGCTTGTGTAAGCGTAGCTTTTATTCACCAGATGAAATTGTTGATTCAGAGGCTTTCTGCTGAACAAGCTCACCCTGGCCAGTTCTTTCTGAACTCTGGCTGGCTGTTTCCAGTCACCTGTTCTGGCTCAATCTCTTCTCCAAGCAAACTGATTTAATCTGGCTTCTCTCAGCTTCTCAATGAGTTGCTCTGCTTGTCCACAAACTAACTCTGGCAATTTCTATGTTCTAATACCAGTCTATGAATTACCCTAATGCAATTTGATTTTAACAGATAACAGTGTCACTTTAATCACTGTACTTTAAAACTATTTTACTGAAGATAATATAAACTTTCCTCCATATGAATTATCCTTTCTTGAATGTCTTCCTTGATCATTTACTAGATTAACATTCTCAGAGTTATGTAGAATTTTATTTGTAATATCTCTCTCTCTCCATCTCTCCTTTCTGTCTCTTGTTCTATGTGTCTTTTCCTTTTCCTCTGTCCTCTCTTTCTTTGCTTTGAATAATTTATTTAACAGTGAATTATTTTTACCTACAATTAATGAGAAACAAACTACTGTGTTTGAAGGCATTGACAAATATGAATAGCTCTATTTTCTGTCATATGAATTGATTAACCCAATAAACATATGTATTTATTGATTTTAATTATTTTATAGAAAATATTTTCTTTTTATTTTGTTATTTGAATAATGTCCACATATAAAGTTATTTTTATTAATATTACACATTTTGAAGTCTCTTTAACTTGTCTTTCACTCATTGCTTATTCAGATTATCCACTAGTTTGTCTTCTTTTTTTTTAATAAACTTAATTATAAAAAATCTTTTCAATAAATAAAGGCATCTAATAAATGATGTTATAGTTTGTGTTACTTAAGGATATTTTCAGAAAAGGACTTTTTAGATTTATTGACATATTCTAATTTGTATTCCAACATATTTAAGATATCTTTGTGAATCTAGAGCCTCTAACTTGATAGATGAATATTCTATCACTGAGTTACATAGTCCCATATTCTTATTTTTATTATCATCCAGTTTATTTAATAAAAATATATTCATATAATACAAATATTTAGTTCTTACATATTTTCAAAATTATATGTTTTTGGTGTTCTATTATTTGTCATTTATCACAGATTTTAGTTTATTATATTCTTATATAATTAAATATTTACTAATACCTTATAACTTCACTTAAAATGAATTACATCTACTGCAAATTCAATTTTATTATAGGCAGTTAATAACAATGATTTAAACCTTAGTAATATTACATATTTTTGACTCTATTAACTCTTCCCATGCATATGTGAATGTTTCTTTAGTTTATGTTTTCTATTAGTTTTAGTTTGTTAATTTACCTATAATTCTTTTATAATCTTTCTTTCTTTTTTAAACAAAATCAACCTCTAAGCAATGAATCCAATCCCTTTGTACTATTGTCAGTTTTATACGCTCTATATACAATATTGATGGGTATCAATTTTATGTTTAAAATGTTTATATATTTTGTAGACCTTCTCTAAAAATGAAATATTTACCTCCATTATTTTTTGACATTTTGTGTTATTCCATTCTCCATAGAATTTGATATTGCTGCAACACATCAGTCCCACTGTATATATCCATTACTATAAGATTTCTGGGCGAGATCAACTTGAGTTCATTCTAGCTCCTGGCTAGAACTCTGGCGTTCACCGAGCCCAGCCTGGGGTTGAACTCTGCACCTGCTCTTATTGTTGTTTTTATTATGTCACATCAATCACCATATTAGTTGCCAATATTTCTATAATAATTATGGCAACAATAGTCATTTCACCGAACACAATTTTTTCAGAAAAGAAGACACCATGTAAGATTACATTCTAAAATCTATTTTTCATGTAGTATTGTCCAGGTGCATAATCTGCACAGAATTAAATAGAAAGAAATGATGTGCTATGAAGATAATTATGCAGGAAACATATTCCAAGGCTTACATTCTACAACAAATAGCTTGTTAGAGAGGACACCAAGTATCTAAGAGTTCGTGGAGTCACAAGGGCATTACGTCAAGTTCTTAGAATTGGTACATGAGAATACTCAGTAACTACAACTCAGGATAGGATTAAAGTGTTACCTTTGCAAAATATTTCTATGTGATGAAAAAAATGCTACTACCAACAATGTAAACACAATTTTTACAAGAATATATTTAGGCTTCCAGCAAAGTAGAAAGATATAAAATTAACATTCAAAACTATTTCCTAATAACAATATAAACTCACTGAAAAGGGTTATAAAAACTATGAAGTAATGAAGTAAGAGATTGAGCAGATACTAGATGTAAAGACATTCCATGTACATTGATTTTGCTAGGTAGACTCAGTCTAATTACATGGATCATTAAATAGGCAACCATTCAGGCTGTGGTCAGGGAAAAATAATACTACAACTGAACAACTGGAAAAAATGTATTGTTGGCTTATGGCAAAGAAAAAGGTAGCCAGAAGCCTGAAAATTCAGGCAGTATCTATAAGCTTGGAAAGTCAGAGAAATAGGTTCTCACTACATTTTCAATAAAGCAAAACCCAGTGAGAATCTTTGATCTTAGCTCCTTGCAAATCTAAAAATGTGATAAATTGATTTTTTTGCACAATTGTTTAATATTTGTTGTCAGGCAATGGTACTTCAAAAAAAACATAAAACAAGTATCCCCAAGCTTGGCTATGTAAGTATCAGTGGTAAGAAAACAATGATCTTTAGAAATCTTCTATACAATGTTCTTCTAGCCAATATTTAACAACAAACTATATCAAAACTGCCATTTTATGTCTTCAATAATTCTGCACTTATTCTAACCAGTAACATAATTTCTGCTTTCATTGAGCTTAGAATCTTAGTACACACAGAAACAAAGGAGTCTATAAAGCAAATTATCAAGAAATAACCACTGTTAGTAAAACTGAAAATGTTTCACAAAGTTGAAGATAATATTGTTAACGTTTATTTTTGAAATTAAAATATGTACGTATATAATTTCTTTGCCTCTCAGCTTCCCTCAACTCCCGTATCCTCCTTTGCTACCTTTCCAATCCATGGCCACTCTTTATTATTGTCACACAGATATGTGAATGCATACATGCATATTGTTACACATATATGTATTCAAACTACTCAGTCTATTCAATGTTTTTTGTAGGTGTGTAGATTCAAAGCTGATCAACTGGTGTTAGAAAACTAACTAAGTAGTTTGTCCCTGGGAATGATTTT
>JADRCC010573654.1:0-27102 GCA_019843855.1 Hylomyscus alleni | reverse complement strand
AAAAAAAAACAACAACAGAAAGATAGTATAGTTTTACTAGCAAGGTCAGAAAGCAAGACAACCATCGGATGCACAGGTACCCTATCCAGGTGGCTTCTTGCCTATACCTGTCTGTCTGTCTGACCCTGTAGGCATTCTAGGATATGTCAGGATATTCACATTCTTGGCTCTCTCTCTAGAATCCCTATAGCCTTTGAGCATTCCAAGTAGGTACTGTGATCTAAAGGAGGATGACAAATGGGGAAAACTCAAGATGGGGCCAAAGAGAGGTTTCATCCATTAACCCCACTTTCCTGCTTCATATCTCGAATCTTTGGAAAAATAAGACAAAATGTTTGCAACTCTGCTAGAAGAATACAGGAAAAATGTGCAGGTAAGGGTTAGTTCACTAGCCTTGCAAGATGTGTCTGTGTGAGCTTTCTAAGCAAAATCCATTGTCTTTCATTGCCACCATTTAATTTCAGGAAGACTTCCATATCATATAATCTTTGTGTGTACTCTATCTTTCACAATTTGACATGATGCCAAGAGCTGAAATTAGTGGTAACAATTCTGAATTTTTAAAAAAATTAATATTGGTTAAATACCTATTTTCTTCAAGACAATATGTAGCCCAGAAACAACACTGTGAGGAAAATGTCATCAGCATCCTTATGTTATTATCTTAAAGACCTATTACGAGTACACAGCATCTTACCTGTAACCATTGCATGAGGCAAAATAAAGAGATGATTCTAAACATTTGGCATTGAGCGTTTCATATGACATTCCTGAATGAACAGAACTCTGTATTTTGATCTACTTTTATTTTTAAATTTCTGGTAATAAATAGTACTGAACCTATGTATCTGTTAAGGTGTTTGTTAAATTGATATGTAAACAATTGACACCAGAATTGAGGTCTTCAACCAGAAATATTGTACATTTTTTTGCTTGACAAACAATGCTTGTAATTAAAAGTCAAAAAGTTAAGCCACAAACTGGTGTGTCTGTGTAAGCTATAAGATTTATTTCCTGTATTTAGGATGAGGGGTCACCCACTGATAGAATGTATTTCTTGATCCATTGGTTCTTCCATACATCAAAGCAAAGCGCTACAGTGCACCCCAAGATACAATAGGTGGGAAGCAGCAAAAATGCATGGTTAAGGGGATATAATCGAGAGCTGAGTTGGATGAATATGATCTTGGTATTACCATCCACTCAGAAAGCTACATGATGCCCCATTGTATGGACAGTTTTGTAGTGAAGGAGACAAAATATTTTCCATTAATTATTTGGCATATTTTATTTGTCATGTTCTCCTATGAACCAGAACATGAACACAGTGAAAGAGCCTGCTTGGATATAGGGAGAAAGACTCTGGCCCAGTGGCTATCCAGTTTTAAGGTACAACACCTGCAGGGTTTTGAGACTAAAGCTAATGCTACAGAAGCGCACAGGTGTGCCTTCCCTTAACCCAAGTGAGGAGCATTGTGGACAGGCAAACTGAGGTGAGGAGGAAAAGAAGAAAGCTTTTACCAAGCATCCTTTACCAAACATAACCGTCTTCTAGAAATGCAAAGGGAGTGGTGGTGCTGGGCCTGCACTGGGGAACTGAGGTGGCATTGCTGGGGGTAACCTGGTGAGAAAGATGGAATTGTGAAGAAAGACTTGGCACATGGAGGATTTCAGGCTTGATGCCACGGGTGATGGGCATCCGTGAAAATGACTTTGAGCATAGTAAATCATATTCTGTTAGCCTCAGCTTCTCTCTCATTTGATTGTTTCTTGACCTTTGGTGTTTTTAATGAAGAAAGATTCTTCAAATTCCTCCCATTGAGTAAAATATTGTGTAATGCTGAAAACATATCAATCTGTAGAAAAATCGTAAATAATACCTGAAGTTATATAAACCTCTACAAAGTAGAGAAGACACTCAATGCTGAACATCTCCCCTGGAATGCCTGCATGCCATTTCAGTGAACTGATTAATAATATTTTATAAAATGTTTTTTTGGATCAATAGTATGTTAAGGCAGCCTTTCTATATCAATAAAGGCATATGTTAGCATTTTAATGAGTGCAGATTTCTCTATTTTATGGGGGTAATGCAATTTACTTATCCCATCTTTATTGATAAAAAAATCTTTCTTTAATTTCTGTGCAATGTCAACAGTGCTTCAATGAACAATTCGGAGCCCAATGCAATTAAACCATAAAATAACGGATGGAATACACATCAAATACAGCCCTGACAACTAAAGCAAAGCAACTCCCCACTTTAACCTGTTATAGAAAGGGAGACAGGGAAGGATATGTCTCCTGCCACATATCTGTTCCAAATTACACCCCTAATAATGAATGCAATGTTCATCAAGTCAGGCAAAATGAACCTCTTACAGCTTATGCTCATTTGAATTGTTGCTACTTATTATTTGAATTATACATTGTCTATGACCCAGTATACTAACGTAATGTCCATATGCGATTTGCACTAATCAAAACGGGGATACCTATGTTCTAAGAGGGGATGAATGATAGCTAATGGGAAATATCAGAGAGTCATGAATGAGCACTCTGCAAAATATTAGTATGAGTTGTGGGTGAGAGTGGTAGATTTCTTTGGTGAGATAGTCTGAAAAGGCTATTCTAAGGCTCCCTCTTTAAGACCGAGACTAAATGACCAAAGGTTTCCATCAAGTGAGGAGCAAGAATAGCAGATTCAGATACACAATAGCAGCAAGTGCAAAGTGGAAACAGCTCTGCGGAACTAAAGGATAGAAGGAGCAAGGGTCAGCTTCAGCCTTGCTGCCAGTGCTGCCTGCAGATACAGTCACAGGAAAGAGGAGATGTGACATGGGAAGCACAGGGAAGGAGGAACGTATAGCTTTTCTCACTTGCAAAGACAAGCCATTGGATGGGTTCCACTAGATCAGACCTTGACTTAGGATTTGAAAGAACACTCAGCTTCCCTAAACTATGAGCTAAGGGCTCATTGTTATCCTCGGCTCTATACTCACAAGGCCTAGTGAAATATCCGTTCACTCTATGTGCTACATCAGCTTGAAGATGAGTCAATCCTCATTAGGGAGATGACAGACATACACAAGGAAGCCAGAGTGAAAGAAGAGAGTCCTCTCCACTTCCAACAAGCAGAGGACTTAAGGACTTAAAGATGTTGTACTAAATCCTGAGCTGACAATGAGAAGAGAGACTCTGTTCTTATCCTCAAGTGGCTTCAATTCCAGTGGTTGAGAAGAATTTGAGATGAGTTCATACATGGGTGAGCACAGCAGTTCAGTGCTAAGTGAGAAGCTTGTGTTCTTTCAGAAGCAATATGTCTTTTTCTGATATGCAACACATCATCTATTTATTGTGAATTTGCAGTAAGTCTGTAAGTGCTGCGTTTGTCTCCCTTCTTAAGAAGAAAACAAGGTTTCCTGTTTTGAGTAAGAAATCCAGGGAAGGATGAGTGGGAGGGAAATTGAAAATACATTTAGGGACTCTATCTAAGGTGAGTAAGGCAACACATAGCAATAATCTCTGCACTTGGGAAGTAAAGGGTGTGAGGCTAGGCCTGGTTACATAGGGAGTTTGAGGCCAGTCTGGCTTCCATGAGAAAGACACTACATCAAGAATTCTAATCAATGGATAGGGAGATGATTCACTGCATAAAATATTCTACACACAAGCATGATATACTGAATTTAGATACCTGGAGTTGTTGTTCTGTTTTGTTTGCCACATGTGGTTGCACACATCTGTAACTCTAAGAGTGAAGTGAAAAAAAAAATGGGTTTCTGGAACTCATTGTCTAGCCAACTAGTGAACTCCAGTTTCAGTGAGATACCCTGCCTCAAAAAAATGAGGTAGAAAACAACAGATGACAGAATGGCAGATGACACAGTGTACTCATTTACTTTCTTCTGCATACATGTGCATGTATGCGCACACACATACACATACAACTGTACATGAACAAACAAACATGCTTACAGCAATATACTCATAAAACACAGCAAAACAAAAGAAGATCGAAGTCATTCTACACTGTGTTATGTTGACTTCTTGGCAAATAGATAAAGAAATCTCGACTTGATAACACAAGATTTATACAAGAATGTAGATGATTTATACAAGAGTACATGTCCTAAACATACATATAGAGTCAAATAATAAAGAAAAGCTGTACAGTGTGAGATGTGCCATCATTGACCCTCTCTGTCTCAAACAGACTTGTTGATCTTTAAAAGTACAGAGAAGTACAGTAACATTGAAAGTGTTCCTGCCGATCTGAGCATGAGAGGATATCATTGGCTGGTAGAATCCCAGAGAGCAAGCTATCTATCGTTTAGATCTCAGTGTTCTCCACAGTATAAGTAGTTAACAACAGTATTGATTTCACGGAGCTTATCACATTGTCCCATATATATTTTATATATCTTTAGGACTGAGAAGAGCTTAGTAGAAATCCCAGGTCCTCATTTTACTTGACTGAAAACTTTTACACACAATAGAGCTCTGTGCCCTATCACATCTTTGCACATGGAGACAACCAATATGGGGCTCATCCTTGGAAAAACCTGATTCTCCTTCTCCCTGCAATCACTAGTTGCCTATGGTTCTTTGTCAATGAGTGAGAAATCCCCTCTATTTTTCCCTCTTCCACACCAGCATGTCTGTTGATATTGCCACCATTCTGGTCTTGCTTATGCAGCCACATCTTGGTGAGGCTGTTTAACAGCCGTCTTCTTGGTATCCTGGAACTTGCATTCTTTCCACCCCCTTTTCCACGATGTTCTCCAAATCATAGATGCAGGAGCTGTGACATAGATCTGTCTATTAGACTGGGTTTCCTACTGCCAATCTCTGCACTTGTGATGTATTGTTGAGTTTTGTAGTTTCTTCCCAACACAATATCTTTCTTAATTATTTGGTAATTTTATACAAGGCACCCTGACCACACTTACTTCTCATTCCTCCCAGAACTACCCTCTCATCCTTTGGGTTTTCCAAACAGCTTCACTGAATTACTGCTGACTTAAAAAAGGCCTTTGCATATTCAATATACACAATTTGATGAGGCTAGAGGTCAGTATATACCAGTGATACTATGATCACAATCCATGGGCATAGATTTATCCATCACAGGCAAAGGGCTCCTACAGAACCTCGTACACTGAAGCCTTGGGAATCCTTACATTGTTGAAGATGTCTCCTATGAGAAAGGCCACAGAGGTATTGGCTAGATCTCCCATCTTATTTCATCCATGTCAGGATCTGATACGCACTCTCAATGAAAACATTGATGTTGTAAGTCAGTGGGTATTTATGAATCAGTGGACAACTGTGAATGTAGGGGTAGACAGGCTCCCCTAAAAAGGGTTTCCAGAGAGAGGCTCACAATACCTGCATCAAGATCCTTGGTGCCAGATGCTTCCAGGAATATTTGATCTTCAGTTCCCCTCCCATGATTTGCATCACATTGGTGGGGCAATACAGCCTGCCTGGAGCTCCCTCCCCTCTAAGCCTTCTGGATTGGTCCACAGAATTCTAAAACCAGAGGAAATAAAGGAAAGAGAAAAGAAAACATAGTTGGATTTTTGCTGATGGAAATTATTTCTGGGGGTCATGACATAGGATGACCATGAGATCCTGGAATCTGTGTTTGTCTTTGTGGGGCAAAGTGCTTCATTTTAAAGGAAGACACGGGAAGTCAAAGCCTGACAGTGCTTCTCTGTGGCCCTGAGTTGGCAAGCAATAACTTCTCCTGGACCAGACTTCTTGGGGTCTCCAGAGCCCACTCTGTCTTGATAAGGTGGCTTGTGTGGGTCTTGTGTCCTGCTGCCCCTAGAAAAATGGTCTTTTGGATTTGTAGGGGATGTGGAAATAATAATTTTTCTGCCTTTTTCTCATTTCCTAACTGAGTTTCTGCCAAGGCAAGCCAGTATAAACCGGTGCCATCAGGCAAGCTAGAAGTGGAGCCTGGTTCTCTCTAACACTTCATGCTCAAGTGTATTCTTGCTCTAAGTTTGCATCCAACACTTAGTCAAGCTTGTGATCCTGTAAAAGGTTTGTAAAAGGAAAGCCTCAACTAGGGTACCTTCAGCATTTTACCGTGTTGTTTAGGAGAGCTATGTGTAAGAAGCAAGCACGGCCACCAGCTGATGGTCAGAACCTGCATTGAAGCCTCTCATGCTGCCATGAAACCCTTCCACCAAGACAATTCTAAGCCTGTGTTCTCCCACGAGAAAGGGAAAGAGTGGGCCCACCAGAGGATTTTGTCCTTGGCAGCACTCTGTGTCAGCCTAGCATCTCCAACAAGTATTTCCATGGGAAGGTCTTCCATCTGGGGCTTGGCAGAGATGGGGAATTTCCTTTGATCTTCTGCCATGCTTTCCCCCTCAGCCTGGGGTAAGGTGCAACCCTAGAGACCTGGTCCATTTTGAAGGATAGTGCTGGTGCACTTCATGTAATCCAGAGATATAAATGGAACATTCCTGTTTTCTTCTGCAGGTCCAAAAGGCACTGAGAAAAAGCAAGTTGTTTGTTTGACCACTACTTCCCATCTCAGTGTGCAACAGGTCACAAGATGTGACAAGTTCACGCACTAATTCCTTCCTTTTCAGTTAATAGAATAACACAGATGGGCGCAGCCTGGGATCCAACACAAATTTAAGCATGAGCAGAATGAAAATAGGGGTGGCTTGGTCCATTCTCAGCACTTAATGAAACAGAAATTATTTTCTGCTGCCTTGCTGCCTTCAACTGAGTAGCCCTGAGTTGCTACCCTCTGCCAGGAGAGTGCAGGCCCCTGCACAGACCATGGTCTCAACACTGGGAGATTCTCACAGCCTGTTACAGCATCAGTTGCACCAGACAGCATGTACCACTTCCCAGGCGTCCACGCATGATTGTGTCCTGGCAGAGGCTCCAAACTATTCCATATGTGGCCTGTATGTTGGACAACAATTTCTAAAAGAACAGGCTAGACCCTTGATCACACACTATCTGGCAACTATCATCCTGTTTGTCCACTGCGAACGTTGAAACCTCATTTGAAACTGGTTTTAAATATCTTATCGCTCGCCAGACTATGACCTTTTGGTTCAAGGTTGACACTACACAAAACTGGGCCTGTCAGCATTCTGCTATGGAGTTAGGAGGGGATGATGATGACCTTTCTGAAGACCTACAGGTAGTAAATGGATGCTGACAGAGGGAGAAACACATATTCTGTAGCAGTGTAATTACTGGAATTTTTCTAATGTTTCTGTAAACAACTACCCCACAACTGCTATCTTGCAAAACTAGAAGGAAATGTACAGGCATTAAAAACAAAACAAAATAAAAAAAACCCTAAGAAAATAGAAAAGGACCTATCAAGAAAGGGCAAGTGTAGCGGCAGAAGTGAGAGGACACACAGCAGGTAATTGATGTTGGAATGAAAAGGACAGAGTCCATTATACACACATATACAAGCATCACAATGAGACCTTACACAAGGATACTATGAATCTTTAACATATGCTAATACAAATGAATGAAAAGAAAACTTTAAAGTGTCAGTGAAATTGGGATGATGAAACAATTGAAGCCTAAAGACATCTTCAAGTCTTAGGACACTGCTGAGCTGCGAGTCCCTGCTGAATTGCTCAGCTGAGCCTTAAACTCTAACTTTCCAAATTGTGAAGAAAATGAGGCATATTCCATTCATTCAGTTGAAGATCAAGTTTAATTCGGACAGCAATGAGTGGAACAGAAAAAGTAAAGGTTGTAATATACTGAGATATTTAGTTGTGCCAAGCACTGTGCTCCCAAATGGTCAAAGTAAGTTCTTGACTAAACTTCACCGACTTGTTCTGAGGCAAATGCCATCAGCCCCCTACCACGGTGGTAAAAAGAGAGAAGGACTCTGGGTGCTACACCCAGTGTCTGCTGAGTCTTAAGTATTGTTTTAGAACCGAGTCTTGCAGAAATCTCAGTACCTGGGATCTATTATTATATTCCTCATGGTCGTCACCAACATGGCGGTCATCTCCACCACTGCCTGCTGAACAGCTTGTGTGCCAATATTATAGCCCTGGTTGTAGAAAGACAATGTTAGAGTTGGAGATTCCAGAGACTTTGTGACTTGGAAATGCTTTGGGAATCAAAGAGGAGAATGACCCAGATGTCTTACAATTTGAGTGAAACCTATCTTTATTGACTTGTTAGGTTGACATACATCTTTATGACTTACTATCAGTTATACTCTGTCTTAAGCCTTCCTCTCTCCTTCCACATCCTTAGAAGTAAATGAATGTCCATCCTTGCAAGTGACTCCTCTCTCCTTTCCTATAACTCTAATAAATACAGCCAATCTCATTGTGTCTAGCCACCAGAATGGGCAGTGATCCATGGATCTTGTCCGTAGAGATGAACCTATGAGTCAAATGGTCCATTGAAACTTTTCTGAAAGCTTCCTGATACTGGAAGAATGAAGGGGACTACCTCCTGTCACTCCCATGTTGGCATGACATCAGTGTCTTAATATGCCATGAGTGATGTGATGTATTGGCCTTTGGTAGCTATTTCTACTTATTTCTTTCCAACTGAAGACCATATGCTGATATAGAAGATACAGATAATAGTGGGACAAACAAGGGTGTGTAGAGAGGCAAAGGAGAAGAAGAGAAGGAAGTAGGAGAAAAGAAAAGAAAAAAGAGGAATCATTTTCACCTCAGCATCTTATCTTATTTAAGGTAAGTGCTCCTAAATTTACATATTGATTTCCCATCATCTTTTTGTTTCTTTTCTCGTTTTTTGAGACAGGGTTTCTCTGTATAGCCCTGGCTGTCCTGGAACTTACTCTGTAGATCAGGCTGGCCTCAAACTCAGAAATCCACCTGCCTCTGCCTCCCAAGTGCTGGGATTAAAGGTATGCATCACCACTGCCTGGCTGATTTCCCATCATCTTATACAAAAGACTATGTGTGTGATGGATGTCTAGTGTTAACTGTCACCTTGACAAGCCCTTAAAATCACCTAGGATATGGGTATTTTGGAAAGCTATTTTGATTTATGGGTGGGGATCCATCTAAATTGTGGCCAGGGGCATTCCTGAGGTGGGGCTTCTGGGCTGTGTGCAAATGGAGGAAGCAAGCTGCACAACAGTGTCATGGGCCCTCTGCTGCTTGGCTGTAGATGCTTCAAGCTCCTGCAAGCTTAACATCCCCATTCTGTCCAACTATACCTTCAACTATGCACTGAGACAACCTTACTCTCCCTTAAGTTGCCTTTGTCATAGTATTTTATCACAGCAACAGGAAAGGCATCAAGTCAGCACACTTGGAGTTCTTCAACAGTGACATCACAATGAGTCTGGGTTGGGTAGTTCCCATGGCCTAGGGAGTCCATCCCATAACATTTCACTTTGTCTCTACTTGGGAACTTAGAATCACGTCCTATTACCTTCCAGTCGGTGTAATGGTTGAAGGAAAGAGAACGGAGTTCTAGGTTAATAAACCTAATTTCAGAATACAAGTATTGTTGGGATGGAAGTCTAGGATTTAGGACAAATTATCTCTGATAATTGTTTTTCTCCCCCTGTAAGTTAGATATGGAGCTTTGGGGGTTAGAATAGGGTAGTTTGACAAGAAACCTAAGGTGAAACGAAAATAAACAAAACCACCACTGTTCCAGTGCCTGGGCCCACAACTGCTCTCAACTCTGACAAAGGGTAGCACAGGAATTCAAGAGTAGAGCCCAAAGCCTTTTTGGGAAGCTAAGAGCCATTCTATAATTCAGAATAATGATACTGCTTTGTACGATAGAAATTTTATGTGATATTGATGTATAAAACATCAACAAAATCTCAGTCTCACCTGTTAGCATGGATTGCAGAAAGATAATAATAAAGTATGGCAAATTTCTCACTTGTGTTATAAATGAATAACTGTTGAACCATGTACCATGGCCACTCTTCTCTATGGCTTCTTGTCTTGTATTTAAGGAATTCACAGCTCTCAGTTTCCTTTCTCCTTGGGGCATGGTATATCAGACACCGGGGAAGATTCCAAGGTTTTCTCACTCTGCCACTCCTTATTTCTGCTGGTTTGTTTACATAAGGAAATCAGCACCTTGACTTACAGAGTCTCTCTCTCTCTGCTCTTCTACAGGGTCTCTGTCTCTGCCCCCTGTCTCTTCAACTTTTCCCTCATGTTTCTGCATTCCCTCGTTCTAGGCAATGGAAATGTATAAGATACAACCTCTGGCCTCAAAGAGCTCAGAGTCTCTTTGAGGGCACAGACTGAGAACCGTTTATGATCCTATTTCTTTAGCTGTCAGCCAAGGAGGTGGAGTTGAGATGCCTGCCAGAGCCTTGTGCTGACTTCTCTTCCTGGGAGAGAGGTGACATTAAAGAGTGTTTATGCTTCACATGGTACCCAGATGCCTCCCTTTGTCCCTTGTGAGCCAGTGAAGAGAGAACTATCTTCCTATAAAAACAGACAGGCTTAATGCCTGGCAGGCCCTGGATGTAAATTTCAAACGATGTGATTTAAGTAAAACTTATTTAAAGTGAAAGTTGTGGTCATACTGAAGATACAGCCTGTCTTTGTTTCTCGCCTTACATAAATGCATGTGAAATTCCTTTCTTTCCCCGTTCATAGTGCCCATTGGGTATAGGTGTCCCTTCTGGCTGATTCAGAACATTCATGGAGAAAATCAGAACCAGGGCTTCATCTCTTCCTGGAAATGTTTTTTCCCTTTCAAATAAACCTGCTGGTAAAATGTTTACAGGGATGATATTTCACACGAGAAAGAGATGACCCTGTTAAGTGCAAGGAAGGAAGGATCTGCCACCTCATTCAACTTCCCTGCTTCTACTTCTGTTAGAGAATAAGAAATCCATGGCTCCAGAGCAGGGAGGGATTGCGCAGATGTAGGGATCCAAGGAAAATTCTGGAAAGGAACTTCTTGGATAATCTTTCCATTCCAATCTTTTGTAGTATTTATTCATATATTATTGTTTCCTTTATCCAAATGTATTGTTTTCCTTCCAATCCATCCAAGAAATTAAATTGATATTCACTTGCTACCTATTATGTTCTACAAGAAAAAAAAGGAGAAACAGTGATACTGTTTATTTATAGTATCCACATGAGCCTCTCTTGTCCCCTTGGTCAATCTCTCATTGAGGCTCCATCTCTGTGAAGGGGTTTTCCTTACTAAGCATTTCCCAGGTCTTTTCAATTCTCTGTTTTCTTAATTTCCTAATTTTACAAATTGTCCACAAGGGATGAGACTGAGGAGACAAAACTAGCAGAGTGAGGCCATATGGAATTTGCTTGCCAAGACTCAAGAGGGTCCTGCTATTGCTGGAGCCTCGAGTTCAACAACAGCCTTAGTAACAGACACAAACAGTTCCCTTGACGCTCATTTGGAGGGATATGGTAGGGGGCCAGAGCAACTGGCTTGTGCTCTAATAGTACTAAAAGCGAAATCCAAGTGAAGACAATTAAATCCACAAAGAAAGTAATTCTCTCGGGACTTGCCCAGAAAAGAACAGTGGCCATGGTGTGGGCCAATTAGAGGAAACAGGAAGAAGAAACTTGAACCAGACTTAACAGCCTTCAAGGGTAGAGGGAAGAGGAGTCCTGAATAGAGGGGATACAAATTTTTAAGTGCAATGTTTAGTCCTTGTGAGTGTGGAATCCCCTGTAATTGAAGAGAGGTGAACATGTGTCAAAGGGGCAGTATGGCCAAGGCTGTACTGCATTTTGGGAGATAAGAAAACATGAATAAATTAGGAGTAGTGTTTGAAATAGGAAGAGATAGTAAATATGTTCTTCAGTCTTGTGACTAGGAGGAGGAGATGTGTCTAACCTTGGCCATTGACAGAAAGCCAAGATGAGCTCAAAAGATAAAGTTTTATTTGCATGAATGAGCTACTCTTATGACCATAGGGAAATTGAGAGAAGTCAACAGCCACACCAGCATTACTAGGTCAGACATTCCCTGAGTCACAGAAAGCAGGATAAGTAGGTAGAGGGATCCAAAGGAAGTCCACAGAATTCCATGCTGGTCAGAACACCTTGGGTGAGTCACAGACTTGACTGTGGATCATTTATTGATCATGTACTAAGTACTTAGCATTGTGCCAGGGACATAATACCCTAAAAGAGTGGGACAATAAAATATTCTAAACCACAACTCAAAATATTGTAATAGGCAAATAGAAAGAGAGTGGTAGAAGATGCTAAGGATATATATAACTAGTCTATCATTGGGTGAGATGCTAAGGGAATATATAACTAGTCTGTCGGTGGGTGAGATGTTAAAAGTGTATGTATAACTAGTCTATCAATGGGTGAGGTGCTAAGGGTATATATAACTAGTCTACTATTAGGTGAGATGCTAAAGACTCTCATTTAGGACAACACTAAGTACCACGTCAGTTCTGCACTTATCTCTGTACATCTACTCACTCACCTTGTCTTCATACCTGGCCGGACCCCATGCCTACCTAAAATCCTGTAATACCAACTTGCTACAGTATGGATGCAATTAACATTCTTTACTATGGCTGTATCTAACATGTTCCTTTCCCCTAATCTTTTTCCCAACTGTGTCAAAATAGGAACATGTTCAAGTTAAGACACACATCTGGGCAAAGAGATGCAGGAAAGCACTAATTATATATAAATTCAACAAGATGCATATAAAAAGTAAAAGCTTTCTTGGGCATGTGATGAAAAAAAAAGTCTAAAGTGCATTTATCCCTTGAGATCTATCATTCTTGGTTTATGTAGATCTACCTCTAGTTATTAAATCAGATATTAATTAGAGGGGGATTTTAAACATGTAATCAAAGTCCCAAAACAAATGACAAAGAAATCATCAAGTGAACATGATCTTGGTGCAAGTCCATTTCAGGCAGGGCAGTTTTTTTTTTAGTCCCACAGACATAAGATGCAAACAAAAAAGAGGACCAAGGCTGACCTGGAGATGGAGGGTTGTGCAGCAAGCAATGTGTCCACCATGAGCATCAAAGAGTGGAGCTGGCTGACATCCTGGAAACAAGGACTTCAACCCAACAGCAACAAGGAAGTTAATGCTTCTCACAACTAGGGAAGAGGACCCTGGAACTCAAATGAAAGTGCCAGCCCCACCAAGTGAGACCCAGAAGAGAAAAATCTAGTCACACCATGCTGACACTTCTAACCCATTAGAAAGGTGAGGTAAAATCATGTTTCTTGATTACTGTGTGTGTATGTGTGTTGTACATGCATATGCTACAGGCACATGAGTGTCGGATGTACATACCCATGCACACAGAAGCCAGATGGGGATGTGTCTTCCTGTCACTATCCAACTCGAGACAGAATGTGTCTCTATAAGATGACTATTTCTGCTAGGCTGACTGGACATCTGTCTGTCACTATCCCTTCCTCCTCTGTGTTAGCACTACAGACATGCACAGCTTGTGGGTGTCAGCGATTTGAACTTTGGTCCTCATCCTTGCCAAGCAAGTGCTCTTACAACTGAGCCAGCTTTCCAGCCTCCATCGCACTGTTAAATGTATAAATTGTTAAATGTTAGATTGTGGTTACATGGGAATGGAACACTTACACTTGAAAAGAAAATTTGGATTTTCCAAAACTCTCAGGCTTAATGAGTATTAGGGAAGCATTTCCCTCTTCCTTCACCAGTGCCTACCATAAGGCTTTGGATTTGTTCTGATAGCTGTAGTGTGAAAGGGATACATTCCTACCATTAGCTACAGAGTGAGGGTGAGGAAAGACTAAAACTGTTGAGATCATCTTTTGGTCAGTTAGGACTGAGTGAATAGTGAGAACAAGGAAAACATGGTACTGCTGACACACAGAATAAGTGAATAGCCTGCTTAACAAGTAAATAAATATCTTCTTTATTTGCTCCCACAACCAACAGATCTAAAAGTCCATAGACAGAACTTGAAAGCTTAAAACATCACTGAGGTTCAAAGAGGATAGGCAAGTGCTAAAGGGATTCCCATGACAGTCTCTCAGCTGATAACACAGAGGGAAGACCCTTGTTACCTAAGAAGAGAATCATGCAAATGGTGGCATTTGACCTGTGGCATTGTCCTCCAAATATACATAGACAGAGTCAAGAAAAGCTCTTTGCCAAGTGAGATTTTCTGGGTCCTTGCCCAGTTACTGGGTCTTGCTTGTTATAGAAAATTTATTACCATAAAAATGAACAAATTGTAAAACTCAGCCTTTAGTGTTGAAAAATTAATTTGGCCTTTGGCCCTCTTTGTGTGGTATCTTCAGAGAACTTCCCAATATGTGTCCCCAGTTCAGAGCTCGGGGTTAAATGTGTGTACTCAGGAGGTTACCACTGTGGTAGAGTTTTCAACAGGGAGGCTGTTAGAACTGGGAACTCATTTAGACTTTCCAAAAGGCACATCAAGAGAAGACTCTATATATTACTTACCTCATTGGTTGTCAGGGATGGCTCCCTATTGGAGGCAACATTGGGAATTGGAGAATGGTTCAAACAGCAGGCTGGAAGCACATAAAATCCAACTCAAGGGTTATAGATTGAAGATGGAGATGAGAATATTCACTTGAAGGGTCCCCAATACTTAAAGGAAACCAGCAATGAATTTAGGGAGTTATAAGAAGAATGATGTACAGAGATGGCATAGGAAAGTCAGTGTAAGTCAGAGAGTTGGGTTTGACACTATTCCAAAGAGTCTGGCCTCAATCCCTGAAGAGCTTTACCAAGGATATGGTTTAATCACGTTCATTGTTGAATGGTATCTGGGAAGATGGTAGTTTGGAGAATAAGCAGGACAATCCAAGATAAAACCACATTTTTTTGTCTTGTCAGTGACAGAAAAAATAAAGCAAGGAGGGGGAGATGTATTTTAGCTTTTGGACATGTTATATTGTGGTCGTCTGCCATATGTGTATGGACATGTCTGGCCTCTATTACTTAGGACCTAGAAAATAACCTGAGGTTTGTCTTGGAGACATGTTCCATTTGTAGTGCTGTACCCATGAGTTTATGGAGGAAGAGAATAGCACTATTACTTTCTCCATAAATCTGCATATTCCTTTAGACTGTTACACTGGCCAACTAGGTCTTTTGTTTTAAATGGAGCCATGAATGTATTCATTCACCAAATATCCAAAGTTTAATGAGATTCTACTGGGACAGGCTTTATTCAGGCATCGGGAGTGATAGAATGCTAGGCGAACAAAATCCTAATAACCTTGTAGCCTTAAGAAACAAAGAGTTAATGACAACTAACAAAGCACTAAGCAAATAAATATTAGAAAAATTGAATATGAGAGAGCAATGAATGCTTAAAAGGAAAAAAGAACAGAATTCTGAGAGATGACTATCATTGTAAAGGTAACAGCAGCTTCTTGTCTGAGTCTGGCCTGTGTACTGTCTTCTATCTCAGTGACAAAATACCTGGTGGAATGCCCTAGGGGTAAAGGGTTTATCTCATTGCATAGTTTCAAACAGTCTTCTCTATTATGGCAGAGACAGTAGAGCAACAGTCAGGGCCACGTGGTTGTGAGCCAGTAAATAGAAATCTACCAAGAGAGAAGCAACAACCGCTTGTCCTGACCCAGTGACCTATTTGCACCAGAGCCTGCCACTCAAAGACTCCATATTACCCCAAGAGAGCACAGTTATAGACTAAGCAAAAAAAAAAAAAAAAAAAAAAAAGTGATCCTGCAGGGGACATTCAAGATCCAAACTATAATACTCAGAGAAAGATATCTGAGCTGATGATATTTGAGTGAAGATTTGCAGGGGCAAGGACTGAGACAAGTTGAGGTCATAAGGAAGAGGGAACAATGTGAAGATTCTATGGACAAGGAGACAGTCAAGAAACTAGAGGTCAAGAAGACCAGGGACAGACGAACACAGGGGAAATGAGGATCAAATGGATGGTTAAAGACAGGGCTAGTGCATCTGGGTGAGATGGAAAACCACTGGAGGGTTCCAAAGTGTCGATGGAGCTAATGCTCACTTCAAACAGTCTTAGAGGTATCCATGGTTAATGGCAGCTACTCTAAACAATTTTATGTGTATTCATTATTATTATTAATTAGTATTAGTATTACATTCATCTGTTCAAGGGCTCACCTGTACATTATAAAGTGTGTTTATGCCAAGCATTGTGACTAAATGTTGGGATCATAGGCATTACTAGCACAAAACCTCTTCCTTCCATATTTTGCAGAACTCAGCATATCTCTGTGAAGCCAGAGAAATGATTCCTTAGTAAAAGCACTTGTCATACATGTCTGACGACCTGAACCAGGGTGGGTGATGGGGAGTCCTGAGGCAAGAGCTCGCTCACACCTGTAATCTCTGCACTCCTACAGTTAGACGTGGTGGCAGGTAAAACCATCACCTGCAAGAGTGTGGAAGCTTGCCTGGAGTGCACAGAATAACAGTGGGAACCATAGAGGCCTGCCTCAACAGCTGGAAGGGGAGAAGTGACTCCAGAGGGATTGCTATGCTCTCCTGCACATGTATCACACACAGCAAATAAACATATATTTATTCTACTTCCAATTCCAAATTTTATCTCATATACAAGAATCTTTAAATAATTAGTTAAATATCATGAATATTGACATATTTTCCACATAGCCAGATCCCCATTTGACCAGAATATGTTATCGTTTGGCTTTATTTCCATAACCAAGTCCTCTTCTATTCCTTATTTTTATATATGCGGTTTTGTTTTTATAGATTCTTTCAAAATTTTTGCTCCAATTTCGTGGTAGCTTTATCCTTCTTCCAAAATATACATCCCAGGCCCACAGGAGAGAGCATAACTCATTAAATTTTGTATGGAGGCCAAGAACCTGTGCTTGAGGTGACTGTAACCTTATGGCTACTGCTACCTCATTTGGGAGCTTTTCACAGTGGGAGATGTCAGGGCTCATCCACAGCTGGGAGACTGACTCTTGTGAGAGGGCATTCCTGGTTTGTAGTACTTTCCAGTTTCCCCAGTGTGAGCATCCATCCCCATGATCAATCTCAAGTTAATGAAGTCTCAGCAGAAATCACAAATATTTAACAATTTGTTGGGACTAGTTCCAGTACTCTACAGTTTAGCTATTCAGTCCTACTTGATTAAGTGCCACTACTAGGAAAGAAGAATTCAATTAGAATATTTGGGTTCAGTGTGTAATTCTTCTTGGCTAACAAGAGCTTTGAAAGTCCTTACATAAAGGCTACAATAGAGAAGTGTTCTAGAAACCTTGATATACTACTGAGTACTTTTGTTGTTTATTGGTTTGCTGTTCTGTGTTTGCTTGAGTTGTCAAACTGTTTAAGAACTTTGTTATTTCATTAGCTAGAAAACTTTATTGGAATACACTGTGTACATGCATTTTAAGATAAGCATCCTAATCTTCATTGCTACTTTGGAGCCAAAATGGAGGAGAACATGTAGTCATTTTAAATACTGTCTCAGAAATGTTTACAGCCCTCTGGTCTCAGCATGGACTGTAAGGAGATTGTCTGCTGTTGATGAGGGAAGAGCTGAGCTTGGAGGACAATGGACCTTGGGAACAGAGGGATGCTTGCACTTAGTGAGGCCCTAAAGGAAGAAGCTGATCCAACAGGGAAGATGAAATGAGAGTGTCTTCTTTCAAGTTATACAGTTTCCATATGGGGTTCTGATATCACACACAGAGAGAGAGGGAGAGGGAGAGAGAGAGAGAGAGAGAGAGAGAGAGAGAGGGGGGGGGGGAGAGATTCTAATCTAGGGAAAATCTTCATTGGTATAATGCTTGCCATTCAAGTTTCCCAAATTCACATAAAAGGTGGACATACTTACTATGTGAACTTCTGTAACATCAGCATTCAGTATGAGGTGAAGACAGGAGGACCCCAAGCATCTTGTAAGTCAGATAGGACAGAAGAAAAAATAGAGAAACCACAATTAAAATAAGGTAGACCGTGAAGATTGACACATGGCATCTCTGTCTCTGTCTCCCTCTCTGTGAGACGAAAATCTATAAATATCTATAAATATCTTTCCATTTTATTAACTTTTACATTTTTGTTTATGTGGTATATGCATATGTCTGTGTTTATGTTTGTTTGAAGGCATGTATACATGTGTCTGTGTGTGTTTGCATGCATGTATAGCTCCTGTCTGTGTGTAGTTCAGAGCATCAAATAGGGTGTCCTCCTCTATTGATTTCTCCGCATTATTTTATTTTTTTTTGCAACAGCATCTCTGGAAACTTATAGCTCAGTGGGTTCTATAGCCTTCACATCAGGAACCCTTCTGTCTCTGCCTCCTTGGTGCTAGGATTCCAAGCACACACCACTATGTCGCACTTTTCATGTGGATTCTGGAAACCTGAACTCAGTCTACTCTCTGGTGGCTATTGTAATCTCACCTAAACATTTTACATGCAAACTTTTCTTTAATTGTTGAAAGAACTTGAGTTGCTCTTCACATTTTTCTGCATCACAAATGAAACAATGAGACATAGAGAGGATCGGTAACCTATCCAAGCCCATGGGAAGCAGCACACGGCAGCGGAGGAGCTTCAGCCCAGACACCTTGTGTCCAGAGCGATCATTATGAGCACGACTGCCTTAGTCTGCTTCTGAGGACTCACCACAGTAGCTGTGGCATAGACGTTCAAATGTGCCTACTTGTTCAGTGAGCTAAAGGGAATGAATTGTGGTCACACCTCCAAGAGGAGAAGTTGATTGAGACGCATACTGGGTTTTAGAGCTTTTAATGCTGTGGGGAAAAAAAAAAACTATATGGAGGGGCCTTTTATTCTCTAAAATCTTGAAAGTTTAAGTCTTTCTTGGAAAACTGCAAAGAGGGAAAAAAAGTGTGTGAGCCCAAGGTAATTGTCCTTTTATACTGTTACACTTGTCATGGTGCCAACATCCACAATTTTACCCTAGGGATGAAATGAAAGTGCCTGATCTTCATGATTGTAAGATGATTACAGAGGAGAGACAGCGAGAATCATAATGCAGGGAGGAGTCCGGACACCTTCACACCTCGTGAGGACAGCCAGGGTTCTTCCCCATGGGTCTCTCCCCCACACTTACTGCAAGGAACGTATTTTTTTATTCCCACTCTGTCCACTCTTTATCTCCTGGTAACTGGGCATC
Source organism: Hylomyscus alleni (assembly GCA_019843855.1). Classification (NCBI taxonomy): domain Eukaryota; kingdom Metazoa; phylum Chordata; class Mammalia; order Rodentia; family Muridae; genus Hylomyscus; species Hylomyscus alleni. The sequence continues at coordinate 7,962 of JADRCC010573654.1, read as the reverse complement.
CCTGTTTGGTTGTTCCATGAGTTCTGTTGGCGAGGAATTCTTGTGAATTGCGTTAGTATCATTCAAGAGGCAGTTTATCCCAGCTGGACTGAAAAACAGAAAAACCAGGAGAGGATCCTGTGAAAGGTCAGCTGCTTCGGGTGTGCTATGCTTCGGATGAAGATTCTCACTGCCACGGAGAATCCTTACTGATTAAAAGACTCTGCAGGAAAACTTTAGAGTATGGAAAGATAAAGCTTCCATAATACACACCAGCACGGTGTTCCTACAGCCCTGGCTTACTTATTCATTTACGGGATATAAAAGACAAAGCAATAATGTGACTAGAGCAAGTTCTGATTTCATCAGTTGAATTTAGAGAAATGTATAGAATTGCAAAGAAAAACTGGAGATAAAAGAATCACAAACACAGAATTCATTCCCAGGCCATTCGCCTTTCCAGTGGGATGCAGACAGATCGGTGTAAACTATTCCAAAAAGCCATCCTGAGATGGGGCACCCTCCTGGGGCCAGCTGTGATTAGACCCCAGCCGACTACAGTTCAGGCAGATGAAAAGGATGAGCTTGTTCTGATAGAGTTCTACTCTGGTTTTCCCTCTGGGGCTGGTGGGAGGGGACAAGCCCATTTGTCCTGTCTTACAAGCGCAACATCTCTCCCTTTTAAAAGGAAGAGCTTGCCACATGCCATATGCCCTACTATTCGTCAAGCAGTAGAAAGAACTCAATACAGACTAAGAAGTACAATGCCCAAAGGGACGCCATCAATCCTGTGTTACCACAACGTCCTCGCTCTCCAGTTGTTTATATTGATTTATCTTTGGCTCAGGTAGACTGACTTAGAGTAATTTTCTCCGTGAGAGGCCTCAGATTGCCTGTGCTCTGAGCCCCTGCCTTCCTAATACAGAATCACCAGAGAGGGTACGGAAAACCTGCATCACTTTCCCCCAAGCGCTATAGCTTATGGTTTTTCAGATGTCTGAGTTGATGTCAGGATATGAATATTCCATGCCTTAGAGTCTATTTCTGTCAGTCTACCTTTCTTTCTGACTTCTATATGATAGCTTATGCTTTAGCTTTGGATGACCAACATTATTGCCTAGAGACATTTTGGTCTTTAAAGCTTTTATTCATCTTCTTCAGTATGGATGAGCTCTTTTGGTTATCAGATTCATTTTTTTGCTTTATCCAGAAATTTTTTCTATTATTACTGTATTTGTTGTTTCAGATCTGCTTTTTTCTTCCACTTAGAGATTCTCAAATGTCTCACATGTCGTACATGTGTATGTATGTATAGAGACACACATAGACACATGTGTGTATGTTCTATGATCATTCTGGCTTCTCATTATTTGCTTCTATGTTTTAAAATTATTTTCCCTTCTCTGTCAAATTTCTATAGACTTTTATATTCTGATATACATATTTTAAGTATTAAATCATGGGTCTTTAACTTAAAAATCAAGATAAAGTATCTTTTAATTTTGGTCATTTCATTTAATACTTATCTATTTGGCTTGCATGTGCATATGTGTATTTCTTTTTAAGTATGCTAAGCTATTTTGGAGTTTTTCTCTGATTTCTGCAGGTTGGAAAGCTTTGAGGCACCTTAGAGAGCTCATCAGAAAAGCCCATCCTTCCCCTCCGTGGGCAGCTGCTTGTCTTGAGAAACTGGGAAAGAACAATGACTCCTCCCCCTTGCCCTCATCTTGGCAGTACCCCTCCCTGCCGACTTTCTTAATACTTGTGCAATCCATGAGTATATTGTATAACCAATGAAATGTTTTCAGCCTGGGGGCAGCCAAAGCCCAAACCATGTCTTCCCCGACTCTACCACCAAGGATTTTTATAATATCATAATTTTATCAAATTTTACAATTTACTACATTCGTACAGTATATTTTGATCATATTCAACACTCAATCCACTTCTAAATCCTCCCAGATTCCTGGTGTGTGTGTGGTGTGTGTGTGTGCGTGTGGTGTGTGTGTGTGCGTATGGTGTGTGTGTGTGTGTGTATCTATGCATGTGTGTATGTGTATGTGTGTATGTGTGTTTGTGTGTGTGTGAGTGTGTGTCTGTGTGTGTGTTGTTTGATTTTATACTTCACCATCATTGTTGTCCCCCTTTTGGTTAGCTTTCTGTTTGGAAATGTAACCTTGGACCCACTTCAGTGGATCTTAGTCCACAGACACCTGGCTCCTACTTATGAAATCCAGAAACAATCTCCCCAGAGTGTCTTCCACAGTTAAACACTACTAAGTAGCAGAACATCAGAGATGTCAGATCTGCAACTGTGCAGATATGGCCACCAACTCTGCTTCAACGCACAATAAAAGTCCCTTTCCTACACATACACGCACACACATACACACACACACACACACACACACAAACACACAAACACAGTCCATGTCAACATGAATGCCGCTGAGCAATACAAAAATGCAGTGATCAACATTGGTTGATATGTCCATCTGATGTTGATCTGCATGCCATACAATTTATTTTACATACAATCGAGTGAAATTGTATTTCACATATAATCTAGTAGTCAGCTGGAACTTAGTTTTTTTTAACTGTGTGAATCACAATGGTTTTTGCTTCCTGCTTTTTATGTAACTAATTCAGCCCAGATGTCACATCTCCTTGTCCTTAAACATTTTGGAAATTTAAATCTCAGTATCCTTCAGCTGAGTCTGTTTGTCTACCTGGACTGTTCTTCTCCTTTCTACCCCATAGGTAGTAAATAACAAATATCATATTCAAAACTCTCATATAACTTTAAAACAATTCCCACAATCCTCAGAACACACACTTCTTTAATTGAGGACCCACTTAGTGAACACTTGGAACACTGAGTTCTGACATTCAACCAAGAAAATTTTCACTACATAATGCTTATCAATGATTTAAAGACTACTTTTTTTTTTTTTCAAGAAGGAGAAATGTTAACAATGTTTTCTCTTCCTGGGAAAACAAGATATCATTTGGCCACATAATTTTAGTTGACCAAAACTAAAATCTACATAGCATTTGAAGAGCTTACATGAATGCCTGCTATACTATAGGATGCTTGGTATCTTAGCAAAAGGTCTGCTTTGTTCTTTGTGTTTCTCCATGAGGATACATTCATGGCCAATACAGATCTGGATGCTGCCCAAGACTACTCCTCTGACTTCCAAATAGAGGATGCACTCAACTTCCAATGGCCCATCTAACAATGATGGGACCATGGCTGACGGGAATTATCTCCGTTTTGTCAGGAATGAATACGCACTTGGTAATGATCCATTTCCTTCCCCTTCATGTGTTCCTGCAGAGGAAGAAGGCAGGACAGAGCGAGACCCTTGGCTCAGCTTAGCCCTTTCCTCCTCTTTCCCAAATACCCTGTCCTCTTCCATGAGGTTCGTTCTTAATTCTTGAATTCCAATCAAGTTTCAGAGGAAGCGGAAATACATTTTCTTGCAGATTTTGTTGGTAAAGAAACTGATGCTATCTCCCATTGTTCTTCCCATCCTCTGATTCGTACTTGCATAAAGGTATGCATCCAGCTGTGTTCTGCATCCTATGAGCCACCCTGGAGGTTGACTTAATTTACATCAATAAGGATAGCAAAAAATACTGCAGGAATCTGGAGCTACTCACAAAGCAAAGGTGTAAGTAAAAAGAAAACAAAGGTCCAACAGGCATATGAATGAAGCCCTCAGCATATTGATCACACTTACGGATACCTATAAAAACAAAGGAAAGGAAATCAATGAAGTGAGAAACAGTCTATAAGACACTATTTCTACAGCCCTGACAGTGGCTGTGCCCCAATATATGAATGACCACAGAGCAGATGTCAGCTACACACAGCAGTTATACAGTTGGTGCTCAATAAATACTTGTGAGATAGTTAGCTTCCTATTCCCAATATTCCTGAATTTCTAAGCAACTGAATCAGGGAGATATGAAAATATATCTGCATAATGCTTAGGCAAGTGGGGGCTCTACTCTGGACTATAAAAAGACCTTTTTATATTAACTTTGTACTATGAAATTTTCATAGATTTACCAAATAATTAGCAACAGGATGACAGGGAGCTGGCTCGCAGCTCTCTGTTCACTTTCAGTTGGTAACTTTTCAGTGTTTTCAGAAAGTACCACTATTTGTCCAAAGCAAGAAACCAAATGTCAGCATTTTATTGAAACAAAATTTTATTTGAGAGTCACTGAGTCTTTCATTGGGTGTATTTTGTCTTTGAGGAATTGAACCCAAGAAATTACAGTCAGCTCCCATTAGGATGCAACTTTAGCCTCCAGTCAAATGGACTTTCTCTGTCTTTGATTTTTTTGACTCTGGCCACTTCAAGGCATATTCATCAAATATCCTCACAATATCTTAGTGATAAACCATCTCCCAATTGAGGTTTTCCTGAATGCTTTTCCTCCTGGTTTGCCTAGCATCACAATGATGAGTAGCTAGCCTATCCATCTGCAGGGAGTCTGAATGGATAGCATTACTGATAATACTGTATAAGACTGCCTGTCAGGATTCGATAGGAACTAGAGTAGATGATGCAGTTGTCATTTTGAAAACTATTTTGTTATCATTTCATTTCATAATATTTTGTGTATTATACTAGAAAATAGTCCTTTATTGTGGAATGAGAGGCAACTAGAACACAACTTCCTACCAACTAACTCAAACCTTGATGAAATTTAGGACTTCTCAAAGCCAGTGAGGCGTCTAATCTATTCAACTTCACCCTAAGCTCTTTGCATGGGAACAGCAGGGTTGAAGAACCACCTCTCAAGACACTGTCCTCAACAGACATCAAACCTCCTTCATCTGCACCTCTTCAATGTTCTTCTCTTTATGCTTCAAAACAGACTTTCCCTAATGCTCCCTTCACCCCCCACAGCTCAAGTTTGTCTTGTTTTGGCCTTTAGTTATATTTTGGCCAAGTCTATGTCCTAAATCAAATAAAGACTAGAAGAAGAAGGGGATTACTGAAAGGATGATTGCAGAAAGGAAAACAGTCTTCCTGAGGAGTCTGATCTCTGGGTGAAGTATCCACTACGTTATTACACCAATGTGGAAATTACAACTTCTGTGAGCGTATGTCCTAGATATTGTAATGCTAAGAGAGCACAAATCTCTATACCCATCTCAGTTACTATATAACACACTCATGTTTATTATCACCAGGCTGGAAGGCTACAAGAGTTAAATGCAGAGACTTAGGAGTTAAAATGAAATTTTGTTATCTATTTAAAGATGGTTTGGTTTAATAGCATAGTCATAAGAGTTTCTTGGCCTTAAAAAATATTAGGAACAGGAGTTCAGGTGTCAGCTTACGTATTGCTGACTCCTGCGTTTCACATGTCTGGGTCTGTTTGTTGCTCGTGAAAGTGACTTCATGGGGCTTTCTTTGTGTATGGAGGGGGGCAATTTTCATCCTATGTTTGGGGGATGTAGATCTTAATTTAAAGGGAACTTAAATCCTTGATCATTTAGGCAAAAGATCATTTAGAAGCTAATGATTTTGCAGTTTTAAAAATCAATATATAAATTATAAACCAGGATAAAGTTGCCAAGATTTGAGTTGGTGATTTGAACAAGGAAGTTGCTGAAAGGTGTCATAAAACAGACAGAAACACAAAGGTACGGAAGAGAGCAAGACTGCTGAGAAATGAGGCAGGAGGCATAACTGGACCTAATGCATTAACAGGAAGGAATGGGGAAAGCTATGAGAAGAGTAATAATTTAAGAGGAAACAGACCATCATTTCTTTGAATTTCAGGAATATATATATATATATATATATATATATATATATATATATATATATCTGAGTCTAAGAAAAACTGCTAGAACATACTAAAGTTTTGAAATTCCTGAATCCTCACGACATAAAACCCCTCAAAATTTCTGCTTATACAGTTGCTCATTTATGGAGCAAGAGTGATTGATCAGCAGTTAAAGGTGTTTGTTGCTTTCACAAAGGACCAGAGTTCAATTCCCATCCTCTGCGTCCTGGCCTCACAACCTACCTGTGAAGGTTTCAGCTCCGGAAGATTTGATGTCTTCTTCTGGCCTCTACATGCAACTATACATGATAAGAGCAATAGAGATAGATCTTGACCATGATAAGAGCAATAGAGATAGACATGGAGTAAGAGAGAGAGAGACAGAGACAGAGACAGAGAGAGACAGAGAGAGACAGAGAGAGAGAGAGAACGCCAGTGCATGTGCATGCACACGCACATGTGCACAGACACAGAGATATACTAAACCACTAAAAATAAAATAATTGATTATTTACATAGCTGAATAAAAACATGAAACATCAGATTTCTCTGTAACATGAGGAAGCATTTTAGGCAAACCTACAACATCTTGAGGGGAAAGCGTCACAAGTTCAGTGTTTCACATATGCAGAAAACATTCTATACTGTTGGTGAAGCAATGAGTCTGGAAAGTCATAAAAGAAAAATTACGACCCTTAGCACCTAGACATCTCATTTCTGTGTTCTAATTTTTCAATGCAATAAGAGCAGAGATCTCCATATACAGAAAATAAAATAAGTGAAAAATAATGAGTATATAATGCATACTGATATATGAAAAGATGTGTCTATAAATGCACACCATGTATAAACATATGTAATTAGGTGCTGCTGCTGTGAGTCTGTAACTCAGACTTAAGACTTGAATAAGAGTTCACACATAACAATGGATTATCTTTGATTCACTGAACTCCCAAAACAAAGCAAACAAAAAGTAGCCCCATCCACACAAATCCCACTCCACAAAATTCAGCTTTGGACACAAGGGATAGTCAAAAGCAAAACACCAAATATGGCAATCGTTTATGGTAATAGTAGATAATGATTTGTAAAAAAACAGATGTGTTGTAAAATGCAGGTTTGTGCTATGATTAAGTTAATGGGATGTAATATTTCACATCTGTACTCAAACTATACAAAAATACCGTGAAGAGTAGTTGTTGACAACCAAGGTTCCCTGACCAACAACAGTCTTAAATGAGGACAGGGTAACCAGATCCCTTCCTGAGAACAGCAACCTTCCCATGGATGACAGGATCCACTCCCTAATGGCACTGTCTTCAGATCTCTGTTTGGAAATGTTTGCAGTTCACAATTTCATAGGCCTCTTTCAGAGGAAAGCCAAAGCCCTGGGAAGCATTCATCTCAATTGTTGTGTGTTTGCTGGGGGGATGTGAAGTGTCCGTCGAGAAATTGTTTAATTGTTACAGAAGTGGGAATCATGATTAGACTCCAAATTTATCCAGCCAGATAAATGACCAAGAAAATAGGATAACCAGAAAAAAATAAAGTAAATTTTCATTATTTATATCATGTATTAAATACAAACCTAACGGATGACGAGAAAATATTGATGTGAAGACAAAGCGAATTTAAGACAATATGGAAAAATAAGGCTATGAAAGATGGTCATCCGTAAGAGAGACTTCCAAATTATCTCTGTGTGTGCATGTGTGTGTTGTATGTATGTATCCTTATGCAAAAAAAATTCACTGAGATGTGAAACACAATAACTTGTCAATTACTTAGACTATAAAAAATTCATGTGGATCAATTTTGGAATATTTTAATAATATGATCCTATACATAATGTAAAAGATTTATATAGAATTGGTACCTTTTAATTTAAATGTTAACTCTTTTTTTGTGAACTATTGTAAGAATAAGTAGTATGCTTAACCTTAAAATTCTAATGCATTTTCAAAGAAGACCTTTCATGGGGCTCTTAATTTTTCTTGTATCACCCCAATATAGTCTCTGCTGTTTCATTATCCATCTTTTATATTTTTAATTTTGGATATTTATCTTGCTTTTCCTCTCCAAATCATCAAACACCAAATTATTGTTCTCCTTCTAAAACTTGTTCAAAAATCACCAGATGTGGTAGCTATAGCTTTAAGTGTTCAC
>JADRCC010573650.1:0-20359 GCA_019843855.1 Hylomyscus alleni | reverse complement strand
AAAAAAAAAAAAGACTCTTTGATGACCAGTGACATCTTTTAAGATGACAAATTACTTCCTTGTTATAGCTGGCATCTCCCACACCTGCCCCATTAGCAAGTGGCAGCACTAAGGGATGCTGAGAGTTGAAGCAAAAAATGAGAACAAATACCAGTCATTTCAATACTGACAGGTCCAAGGTAGCCTGGATTTTTAAATTGGCTGTTTTCATGCCGATATAAGATCTTGCTGGTAAGATCAAAGCGATATGTCCCGTAGCTCTCCTGGATGGGAGGTTTTGATGTTAGGGAGCAAGTTTGACTGGTTCATAGATGGTGGCCGTTTCCATTCTCTTAAATCTTTCACCTTTCTTTGATGAGCATCATTGACATGAATTATTCCATGTCAGCTCAATGAGAACTCTTAGGGGTTCTGTCACAGAAATTCAAACTTGTGAAGATGCTGTGGGTGTGAGATCTGGCTTCTAGAACTTCTGGAAAGATAACCTCTTTTATGAAAAGAATGAATCAGGTTCAAAATTTCACCTGACAAAACCAGATTGGTGTTGGCCATTTAGGCCCTCCAAAGACTCTTATCAGGACCAAAAGGAGATAGAAGGTTCTCAGTTAAACCAAAGGCATGGGAATGAAAGTTACAACTCTTTTGAAACACTTTTCAATAAAACCCCAAATGTGAAATCAGAGAGCTCTCTCCTGCTTCCATTTCTTATAGAATAGCCCATTTCAATGACCATAGCAGTTCCCAGCAGGAAGGACAACAGGAAAGAGGGGCCATCAGGGCTGTGTGAGCTACCTTGAGGAACAGATGGGAGTCTTCTGCTTTGTACATCAGCAGTAGTACAAGGATTTTGAGGGTATGAATGGAAGCACGGTTAGTGAAATGAGGCATCAACACTTGAAATGACCTTATTTTCACTTGGGGTGGCTTGCCTGGGCATAAGTCATACAGCTAATGTCCATCAAAGAGTCTAGAATTTTTTATTTTGTAGTTTAATTAAGGTAACTAGTAATATTTTCGTCATTTTCAGATGAGAAAAGAGTCTTCATGAGATGAAGTAGTTAGTCCAAGGCTAAGAGACAATCATTTGCAGTCTTGGGATTTGAACTCAAACTTCAAGTTCCCTAAGACTCATGGGGAACCAACCATGAGTTCTGTATACTGTTTGCTTGCCCTGTGTGATTATTGAGGAGAGATTATTAGAAAGAGCATACATAGGTTCCATGCTCCAAAAAGGGCCAGAATTGGTGTGGAATTGGAATTCAGTATTAGCTGAGCACTCACTGCAGCTACATGGATTGGGGCTCTATTCTATAAAGCAATCCAGATTGTCTACATAGGCCATAAGGGGACAGACTGCCTAGGACAGGCAGTTTGCCATCCAGACGAGCAGGTTAAGGCAGCTGTGACTCTACTCTCTCTGAGACTTCATGGTAGAGGTTCCCACAAGTTAGATGACACGTTTGAGGAGATCAGATCTCTTTGATGTAGACAAAGGCAGAGAAGGATAGAATCCCTTCTAGATGTTAGGAATTGAGAAGGCTCAGTTATTGACACTTCCCTGGGCTAGATTTTTGGAAGCTTTGACTCTTCCTGATTTTTTCCCCCCTGGAAACTCATTCCCTTGCTGGAAGCATCAGTTTTTCTTATAAAATGAAGGAGTTGGAGCAGCTTGCCTGCCAATGATGCCTTAAAATTAGGAAAAACACTGGGAAAATTGAAAACACACCTTTTATGTCGTTCCTGTATTTTATTTGGAGAAAGTCTGGGCAATCCCAGGATTAGAGAGTTAGAAGTGAAGGATCTTCTCTGGGTTTTTAAAGATATAGATCGAACCTTCCTTCATTGTGTTAAAACATCTCACTGGATATTTTATGGGACCAACATAAGAAACAGGTCTTCTCACGATTCAGTGTGAGAAAGGAATGACATGCCAAATCCCAGGAGGCCCTGAAAGTGACTCTGTCAGCTGACATTCGGGGACACACTCGTTGACCTTGTACACACTGAAACATCAAGACCGGTCTCCTTTAGAAGAAAGTGAAACTTTATCCCTTAGAAGGTTTGAAAAGAAGCAGGACAAAGAAAGCCTTGTTCCTAGAATGTCCTGAATTGTGAAGATAGCAGGCAGTGTGGAGAACCTGGTGGGAATCCCCAAGGGGGACAGGGGAAAAATAGGCTGACCTCTAACTCTTTTATTCTTGGGAATTTCAGTGTCTCCAACTTTCTGCAACAAGCAGTAGGTCCCGGGGGAATGGGAAACTGAAAGACAACAGGTGGTTTGGCTGGCTCTGTCCAGCAGATGCAGGAGACAAGTGTTCTGTCGCCAAGATCATCCAGCATGCCTGCAAGTGCTCTCCTCTCTCTCCCTCCCCCTCCCCCTCCCTCTCTCCCTCTCCCTCTCCCTCTCCCTCTCCCTCTCTCTCTCTCTCTCTCTCTCTCTCTCTCTCTCTCTCACACACACACACACACCACACACACTTCTTCTTGCCCAGGCCTCTGATAAGGAACTTTGAGGCTTGGAGAGCAAGGTGGCTCTCTAGCTGTGCAGTGCATAGAGTTCCCCATAAAGGACAAAAGAAGTTCATTTGTGCTTTAGTCATTAGTGCCCAAACAGTGCGCCCAATTAAGTTCTACCTGTAGGCAGGCATGCACAGAAAGCAAAACAAGAAACCAAGGCATCCTGCAACGTGGTAACAACAATAGAACACACCCAGGCAGGAATAATTAAATCACCCCACATTAATATAAACAAAACCCAACACATCACCTGACAGAGAGAGAAACTGGATATAATGACACTATTACACATTAGCATCACATAGACTTTTATAGCATCAGATCTTACAAAATGTCCAAAGATGATTCTAAGTAAAGAAAACTGACAGAAGGGAAATAAATTGTAGGACCTCAGCTTTATTAAACATCAGCATATTTTTATTGAATTTTTAGTAAGAATTAGCTTTGGTAAGAGTGAGAAATGGCAATTCTTCCCTTCAAAGTGCTTTCAGTTTACTAAATAAAGTGAGCACATAAACAACCAAGTAAAACAGAGCAGAGTGCAGGGACTAAACAAGAGGCTAACACATGCACAACAGAGCTGTGAAGTGACAGCTTCCATGGACAGAGGATGTGTCAACTGGCAGCAGAAAGAGAAGGAGCAGGGCTTTTCCTGAACTACATTGCCTTTTTAAAGAAAAGATTTAGTCTTACCTAGGCATACATGGAGGAAGATGCTCACTTGAGTGACGGTGACAACACAGACCAAAGGCATGGAATCCCCTAGAGCTGGAGTTAACAGCAGCTGTGAGCTGCCTGATGTGTACTGAGGTCCTCTGCAAAGGCAACCGTGAGCTGTCAAGTACTGAGCCACCTGTTTGGCCTCTCTTTTCTAATTACGATTTATAGACAAGACCATTAGAGCACAAAGGGATTCAATCACTGCCTGTGACGTCCAAGCTTAAAGAGACAGCAATCCCAATCTGTCAGCAATCAGTCAAGAAAATCCTGCTGTCTTATATTATCACAGGGACTCAATGTTCACTGTGTGACTAAACTGTTACTGGTTTTTTTAGTAATCATTTGAGAAATGAGTGAAAGGTTTTAAAGTAGAACCTATGACTTGGAAGAAATTGAGGAGGAAGAAGAGACTAGGAAAATGGCGTTTACAGAGGCATACTCAGAGATTATCCTAAAGGTGTTGTGTTTACGTAGTCTTTAAGGACTTTGAACTTCTATTGCTGGCCCATGTAGAAGTATTTTCAAGGCTTTAAAATAGGGTTGGAAACTGGAGCAGGGGCTATTCCAAGGCTTTTGCCTGTACATGGGATATGTTCTTCTATCTGGGAAGCCTTCTCTGGCTTCAGTAGGAGAGGATATGCCTAACCTCACAAAGACTTGATGTACCAGGGTGGGGGAATATCCAGGGTGTGCCACCCACTTAGAGGAGAAGGGGGGGTGAAGGGAGGGAAGGACTGTGGGAAGGGGTGACAGGGAAAGGGTAGTAAATGGAATGTAAAGTGAATACATAAAATAATAATAGTAATACTAATAGTAGTAGTCGTAGTAGTAGTAGTAGTAGCAGTAGTAATTTTTAAGATGGGATTGGAAGAATAAAGTCATTTGACATAAAAAATTTGCACAAAAAATTCATAAAAATACATCTCTTTAGTTGCTAACAGTAATTCATCTTCCCCTTCCTCAAATTTAGCCTCATCTTAAATTTTGCAAACATTTTGCTTTATGAGTCAATTTATTCTTGTGTTGTGATTCCAAAACAGGTGGTTGTATTCCTGACATATAGACAGTTATAGCATGATGATTGTTCCACAATATCTATAATACATGACAAAACCTTTAAATAATCAAATTATTTAGGAATTTTATTCTTTCTCAGTGTTATAAGTTTTATTTAGGCTAAAAATGGCTGCATTTTTTCTTAGGATTGCATCACTGGATCCAAAATATGGCTATTCCTTTATCTTTATAGAATATCAGATAAAAAACATTATCTGCATTTTCCTATAAAATTGAGACAAATAACAAATTTATGAGGTTGCAATTGACCCAGTAAATAAAAGACAGAAATACAAAGTCTCTTAAGATTGTTTATATTTAAAACGTACCAAATTCTATTGTGAAACTACACTGACTGATAAAGCTTTGTACTTCCTAATAAATAGAAGCCCGGTGTAAGGGGATTTCTGGCTAAAATGATTCACTTTGCTCTAAGCAAACTGATGTATCAGGTCTCTCAATAGCGTCCTTACTTCATAAGAGACTCAGCCATTCCCCAGATTTGCACTGCAGCCTATGGGATCCAACAAACTTAAATAAAGCAAAGTGTTTTGATCCTATGAAATTGACAACTCTCTCTGACGACAAATCATAACAAAAAATATAACCTATTGAAGAATTTCCTCTCAAAACTACATTCCTCAGAAGTGAAAAATAACCAGCAACTTCGAAAGATCACTTAATATAGCTCCGCATCTCAAGAATCCAAAAATTCAATGAGAGCAAATCTGCCAAAGCCCCAGCTTTCTAAAAGAATAAGACCAAACATAAAAGTTCATTTAGCATCACCAAAGTAACCCTTTCCCTGTTCCACACCAGTGCTACTTCACCTTCAAGTAAGGTAAAAAATGGAATTTCATATCCCTTTAGGCCTGAGTATTATTTCTTTGTTTTGAGGTTGTTACATTTATATTATTTTAATTAAATTTGTTCATTGGAAATTTCACCCATGCACGCCTATCTCCCTCCTACCCATGTCAACTCCTCCAAGTTCCCTTCCAAACCCTTTCCCATATCATGTTTTCTCTCTTTGTTTACTTAGCCATTGATTTTTATTAACTAGAACTATTTTAGTGACTGTGGGTTTAGACCTGCCTCTCAGAGATGTGTGGCCTCACCAGACACATAAATGAGGATATAGATTCTCCTCATCACAGAATCCACCAGTAGCCAAAAGTTTATCAGGTGGGAGAAGGGCCCAGTGAGCCCTGCCCCCAAACATTCACAATGCACTGTCAGCAAGACCAATCACCTGCTGGCTCAATGCAGGTGAACATAGTAGCTTTGAGTCAGGACAGTTTCATGCCCTGAAAGTAGCATTGCAAGGCCTCTCTCCCTATCCTCTGACTCTTTTCCCTCTTTCTGCCCCTCTTCCCCACTTGTCCCAGACATTTAGAAATGAAGCTATAAATGTATTACTTAAGAATAAGGAGGTCAGAATACCCAAGATACAATTCACAGGCCACATGAAGCTCAAGAAGAATGAAGACCAAAGTGTGGATACTTCAGTCCTCCTTAGAAAGGGGAACAAAATACCCATGGGAAGAAATACAGAGACAAAATGTGGAGCAGAGACTGAAGGAAAGGCAATCCAGAGACTATCTCATCCAGGGATCCATCACATATACAGTCGCCAAACCCAGACACTATTGTGGTTGCCAACAAGTACTTGCTGACATGAGCATGGCAGTATCCAGGTTGACATGGTGCAGGCAGAGCTGAGAGCTCTACATCTTTATCTGAAGGCTGTTAGTGGAAGACTGGCTTCCAGGCAGCTAGCATGAGGATCTTAAAGCCCACACCCACAGTGACACACCTACTCCAACAAAGCCGCAGCTTCTACTTCAACAGGGCCACACCTTCTAATAGTGCCACTCCCTGGTCTGAGCATATACAAACCATAACAGATATCTATTGTTTTAGTTAGGGTTTTATGGCAGTATCCAGGCAGATCTGCAGCTGGAAGAGCTGAGAGTCCCACTTCTTATTCTGAAGGTAGCTAGAATACTAGCTTCTAGGCAACTGAGACTAGGATCTTAAAGCCATTACCCACAGTGACAAACTTCCTTCAACACAGCTACACTTCCTCTAACAAGGCCACACCTACTCCACAACACCACACCTCCAAATAGTACCACTTCCTGGGGCAAGCATATGCAAACCATTATATATATGTGTGTGTGCATGTGTGTGCATGTGTGTGTGTCTATGTGTCTACGTGTGTATGTTCTGTGTATGTATGTATATATAACTAGTGTTACTCAAAAACAATGGCAAAGGTTTATGAACAAGGCAATGAATTTATAATCTGAAACTCAGTGATTGTGTTCCACTGTGACTGGGATGTATAATTCTTTCTTCAGGCAAGGGGCTGTCAACAGGCAGCTTCCAAAAGTAATGAATGTTTGCAGTCATAATTTCATGGGTTGACTGAAGCTTAATAGCCTTTATTTCCAATTTAGTTTGTGATATGTTCCAGTAGAAGTAGTCTCAAATGAAATATCATCTATCACAGTACTATTTAACCCTCTATGATTTTGTTAACCATCCAATGCTGCTTCTTTGAGTTTATGTGTCTTGCTGTGGCAGACGGTATGAGCCACTTTCATTCTTCTCCCTGTTTCTGGCTCAGGCTTTCTCACAGTCACCAGTATACAGGAGAAGGTTGTCCATCAAGCGATGCCTCCTTCATCTGTCACAGCCAACCCTCACCCATCCATATGAAAATATGGCCATCGGCAAGGAGTAGAAGAAGAGACAAAATGATAAACTTCAGATTTGCTTTTCCTGCTTATTATCCAAAGACAAAATTTGGATGAATGTTAAGATTTACAAATTAAATCCTTACTGTCTATAACTGTGGAGAAATCAGACAACATAGAAACAGAGGATTACTGGGTTAATGCTCAACCACCCACATGTACAAGACTACTTGAGCAACTTGGGAACCACACAGACTATAGTCAGCATTCTGGGAGAGGATGAAACGAGTCACCCTGAAGCACTGTGCTGCTGCAGGGTGATCCAGAGAATTTTCTTGCAAATGCTTCCTAGTCAGGGGCTCACATCAGGCTAAAGTGATGGTTTGCTTCCTTGCTTTGGAGACAGGGCCTAAATACACATCCCGCATTGACCTCAGGCTCTTGATTCACCTACTGTAGCCTCTCAAATGCTCAGATCATAAGCCTGCATTCGTACCAGAGTCACTTTCACTTGGCCCCCCAACACGCAAAAGAAAACTACTCATAACTACTAGTGTTTATCAAAACCAGAAATCAAAAATCTCCCAAAATGACTCAAACAAAGCCATTTTTTTTAAAAAAGTAATTAACTCTTCAAGTGGTTCTGGTACACATTCTTATAACAAACTATCATTCCATTGTCATCTGGATTGTGTCAAAGCAAATTAAATCAATGCAAACAAGGTTTAACACAGTTAAAAGACAGTTCATTGGCAGCCATTGGCTTTGCCCTTGTTTGTAGTAGTCCCAAAAACATACTGTGTAATTTCCATGGTGCTGGTGCAGAGAACAAAAGGCTTTACATCCACTCTGAGATAAAGCATCTAATCACCTCTGTTCACTGTTCACCTACACTGAAAACCACATACAGCTATTGTCCATACCTGGTTAGGATGGCTAATGTCAAAATAAGAAGTGGTTGGTGGTAGGGCAGCTGAGGAGCAGAATCCCACATCCACTATTGGTGGGAATGTAAACTGACCAAACGTCACAGAAGCTTAGCCCACAAAACAGCCACAAAATAAAAGTACCATACAATCCAACAACCCTAGCTCTGAGTACAGTTTCTTAGGCAACAAAATTACCATCTCAGACAGCTATCTGTCCTTAGTTGCAGCATCCGAATATGTGAGATGTGAGATGGATAGAAGTATTGCTTTTACATATACTCATGAAGCAGAATCTAAAGAAAACCTGGTATGTGAGGCAAAGTGGAAATCTAAAGAGAATTTAAGCTACGTGAACTAAGCCAGACAGAAAGGTAAATACTTTGTGATCTCAGTGATACATCGTCTAAACAAGAGTCAATTTTATAGAAGTAGATAACAAACAATGGTTGCCAATGGTCAGAAATCAACCGGAAATACAGCGTACTGTGTTCTTAAAGAGAAGTACAAACTTTTAGTTATAAGACAACCATTTCCAGAGATTCTACATTTAACTTGGACTCTACAGTTGAGAAGTCTTTTAATTACATGACCCTGGCTAAAAGTAAATAAAAATATTCTCTTCCCCGTAGTAACAAATAATGAGGAAGTGTGTCAATGTGTATGTTATTTTGATTGTGGTAATCAGTTCCTTCAATGCTTATATTCATAGAATCATTATAGCATAGACTTTAAGTATCTAGCATACCATAATACCTATGCACACCACATCTCTGAATTCAACACAGCCTCAAAATATTTGAGGGGAAAGCTGAGCCCAGGTTAAACAAACAGACATTGTGTTTATGTGTCATAATTCCATGAACAATATGGTGTAACAGCTACTCACCTGCCGTTCACATTGCAGTAAGCTGTAGTATTTTAATAATGAGCGCATGTAAAATAGGGATATGTGCAGGTTAAAGGCAAATACTGTCACATTTGATATAAGGAACTTAAGTATTCAAGGGGTTTCATAGGCTCAGGGAATGCTAAAACTGACTTCCTAAAGATACTAAGGGATAACTGTATACTACTTTTATGAATTATACTTCAGAATTGTGCATCGCAGCACATATTTTGGACAAAATTTCAGCTGGAACTGATTTGCATATGTATGTTCATTTCTGTGAGCGTGGCTGTGACCCTGCTGTGCCTCATGATCAGAAGACTGACAAGCGTCAGTCCTCACTATCTTCTTGATCAAGATCCCCCCTCTTTTATGCTGTTTGTCACTGTGTAGGTCAGGCTAGACTCCTCATGAAGTTCTGAATATCCTCCAGTCTCAGCCTCCCATCTTTCAGTAGGAACACTGGAGGTACAGACATGTGTTACTGATCCTGGCTTTTGAAACTCAGGTCCTCATGCTTATACAGCATACACTTTATCTACTGAGCCGTATCCCCAGGCCAGGAACTCACTTTTAAACACAGTGAATGAAGGAGAGTGGAGGAGAGTCCTTCAGTGTTCATCTTGATTGTTCTAGAACCAGTATGCTTCTTACTACCTAGGGGATTTAAGTACTCTCTGAAAGTGGTGCTATCATATGACTAAGTCCCAGCACTTTGTAGCTACTTCTAGAAGGAATGTGATGATCTACAATGTTTCACTTCTCCTAAAGACATCAGAGCTGCAACACTAAAGGAAAAAAAAAAACTTTTTATTTAAATACAATGTCTAGGATGGGGTTCAGAAATGCAAATGCCTGGTCTCTTTGAGTCAAGATAATTGACACTTCTATAGCAAGAAAATACAGGGACAGAAACACCAAAAAGTTGACCTCTTTACCAGAACAAATGATTTGCTGGATAGAAATCAAGAATGCTGCTGTGTTCTCCACAGTATTCATCATATCCTGGCCTTCAGTCAACAGGAATAATTACAGCATGTCTGTCCCTACTGTGACCTCTCTGAAAGAACATGTCTCCCAAGTCCTTCCCCTATAAAGACCCTTCATCTCTTCTGCTCCAGGGCCATCCCACTTCCTTAGACAAGGATGGCTCTCATCCAGATCTAGGCCGTCCTGCTGGCTGCTCTTGTCTGGACCCAATAGGCCTCAGCTAGAGGTCCAGGTGGCTCACTCCTCATTCCCCAGCAAGGCTTCCACAGAATCCACCCCTTCCTGTTCTCTCTACCATTAGTGCAGTCAGGCCTGGAACGTCCTCCCAACATCCAAAATGTAGTTCAGTAGTTCATACAGACTTTTGTCCCATGGAAGACATTGAGCCAGCATGTGAAGACAGCTTTAGAAAACATGTGTTGTCTTAATATAATGCATAGAAAAAAAGGTACAATTACAAGAGTGTTTTCAAAATTGGCTTTTCCCTACAAAGTTGCTATATATGTGCCTCTATAAACTATATCTACATTTGATACATGAATCTACTAACAGATAGATTGATGACAGATAGATAGATAGTCAAACTATAGATGAACAGATAGATGATAGACAAATGGATAGGTAGATGGATGATTGATAGATAGATAGATAGATAGATAGATAGATAGATAGATAGATACAAAAGAAAAATGTAAGTGTATGGATAGACTAAACAGATATGTATGTAAAGCTCTATGTAGATAGGTAGAGACAAAACTTCAAATTAACAATTATATGACAATCCTGCTTAAAGAAAGGGGTCATATCCATTCATCTATAAAAATTTAAAGGAGTTTCTGACAACTCAATTTACTTTAGTTGTCACACTGTATATGACAAGCTACAGAAATCTCCAGCAAATTTGAAAGGTATGCTAGAAATATTCTGATATGATATAAGAAGACTAAGTCAATCTCAAAATCTAATTTGTAAGACTTTTCAGGTGGTCAAAACTGGGGTGGATTTTTGGTATGATTAACTTAAAATGCCGAATATGTAATGTACAAAAATTTACTTTGTGGGCTTAAAAGAACTCCTTAAATATCCTCCAAAATATTAAACCTTTAAGAAACTGTATTAGTTTTCTGGGGTTGCTGTAACAAATGACTACAGTCTAAGTGGCTTGAGAAATGTACTTGTTTTGTAAAGTGTTAGAAACAAAAATATAAAACCAGAATGTTGACAGGAAAGTGATCATATTGAAACCTCTAAGATGTGATACTTTGTTGACTCTTCCCAGCTTTGGTGATTTTGCTAATCCTTCACAGTCTCTATTAACTGCAGTGTCTAGCTTAGTCTGCTCATAGCCTCACGTGTGCCTTCAAGTCTTTCTTTCCTTTAACATCTCCAGCCACTGGCTTTAGAGTCCTTCAATCCAATCAGACATTTTCTTGCCTTGATTATATCATGACTTGATTATATCTATACAGACACAGTCTCTACTCAAAGTCACATTCAATGCACAGGTCAGGCTGTTGCATTCATTACTTTTCTTGTTGCTACGAACAAATGCCTGCGGCTTAAGAGAAGATAGTTTATTTTGGTGCAGACCATCGTGGTTGGCGAAAGCATGGTAGTAGATCACATTCCTTTGGCAGTTGGGAAGCAAAGGGCAGACAGGAAGTAGGGCCATGTTATCCAACCTCAAAGATCTGCCCGCGGTGGCAGTGACTCACTTCCTTCCCTGAGGCTTCTTAAATGTTCTACTTCCTTCCCAAATAGCAGACGAGGGCCAAGTATTCAAACACATGAACCAATGGAGGATATTTCACATTCAAATGGCAATAAATATTCCAGTTATATTTGAGCTGAACCCAAACTGACAACAGGAAGCAGTTAACCAACACAGTTTGAGAATGAACTTTATGCCAGACCCTGAACACCAATGAAAAAAGAGATAGATCCTGGGATATGAGATATGATAAACCAGAAAATACATGCGGCTGAGATTGGAGCTATAAAAAGTTATTTTAAAATGTTGTCTAAACTGAGTTACTTTTGATCTTGTGAGTGTAATTAATATTTAAATCAAGATGGTAGATATAGACAATACTATTATTAAACTACCTTAGCCTTTAAAAACTCACAAGATTAGATAGAGCGTTGAGTTTGAAATATTGTTTTGCATCCTAGTTGTATTTTAAGTTGGAGGCAAGAGGGGTTCGTATATTTAATGATGAATAATGATTCCTTTAGAGATGCTGGATAATTGAAAGAAGTAAATTATTTATAAGCTCTGGGGTGCTTCGATTCACCTCAAACTCTGCAACTAGTTTTTGCGGTGAACTTCCCAATGCACATATAAACAAAACCAAGCTGTTTTTAAGTGTGAAATTCTCTCCTTGAGTGAACACTGACCGGAAGCTCTCAGGTGAGCTATTTCTACATTGTCTTCCACGTTGTGGGTTTCACTCAACAGATTTGGTAGGAATGATCCTTTACAACGTTTCTAATTCTTAGGCTTTTTTTTTTTTTTTTAATGTTTCCTAAGTTAAATCTACCGTTTAAATCCTTAAGGATTCAATTGGGTTCCACAGTGTGTATAGTCGGTGAAATTCAAACACATTAATAGGATGAGAAGTTTGGAGTTTGCTTTGATTTTTTACAAAAAAAAAAAAAAATGTGGAAAAAAACTCAGCCAGCTGATAGTTTATTTTAAAAAGTAGGTCAGCTCACAGAATGAAAGGCTGTTTAATTAACTAGAAGCTTAAAAGCCAAAGTGGGTAAGCCACTGTTTGCCTTATTAGAGACTGGCCTCTTAGACATAAATTTGGTTGGGTCCTATAATATAATAATCAATTGCATGGTTACTGGAGCCCCTGGTTACAACATACAATACATGTAGTATGATAACTACATAAAAATAAATCACCTCAAGTCCACATTTATACTGAGTATTTGAGATAGGTTTACACATACAACTGAAAATAAAATCAATAATGAAGTAATGATTCCCAACTAAAGAGAAGAGCATTTAAAAATGGACTGCCACGCCGCGTGAGCTGGAGCCATTAGGAAATTCTTAGGGTAAGCATTGTAAGTGAACTCCTTGACATGGAAAGGCAGGGGAGGAGCCAATAAGAAGGAAAGGAAATGTACAAAGACACAAGAAACAGAGGGAGGGACTCATATGTTTTGAATAACTACCAAATGACCAGCAGAGTACAGGACACCTCGAACTCAGAATACAAAGTCTGGGAGACGAGTCATTGTTAACTTATCAAGAGTAAAGGCAAAATATGTGATATCTACATGAGAACTGAGTGAAGCCAGAGCCTGTCTCCTTGTCACCATAAAGCATGGCACCACTTCCACACGTGTGAAGACCACCCTGGCACCAGTGGGAACCCAAGAACTTAGAAGTGGCACTCCACCCAGCAAGCATCGCCAGCTCACGGGAGCACTCCTCGCCCAATACGCTCACAGAGGTGACTATTCCTGATTTAGAAATTGGCACCTCGCCTTCGGTTTTCTCTTCTACAACTATTTAAAGGCATTACTCTAAGACTTCACATATTACAAGCAACTGTGTGAAAAAAAAAAAACAGTGACTTTACACAGCTGCCGCTGGGAGTAATTTTTAGCAGTTTGAATGTATATTAATATCAACTACAGTCTAAGTTTAAATGTGGCAAAGCAGTGCACTGCCATTTGCTATATTTAAGGGCCATTTTTCTTTACTTGTTTGCCAGCAGTTGTGAGACTTCTTCTTCTCTCTAACATACAGGGACCATATGGGAAAGGATGGTAAAAATAAGAACTCACCTTTCCCTAGAGGTTGCTTAGCCTGCACAGCCATTCGGGGATAAAAGTTTCAAAGGTTTTTAAATAATCATCCCCTAGATCGTCGATAGAGAAGTGACTAGCAAAGGACACCAGAGTTTCCAGTGTGAAGAAATGGCATGAACTGAGGGAGCACTCTGTGTTCACTTTTTCAGTGGGGAAGGAATTTATTATTGGTCCCTTAGGTCAGAATTCAGTACAGACTATTGATGCCATCTTCATCTCTGCACATGGGACTGGCATCTTCTGCCTCATTAGGTTTGATAAAGGCATGTGAAACCCTAGGAAAAAAATGCTATAATACACAGGAGGTGTCAGCAACTGTGTTATCAGCATTATTTCAGTTCTCTTAACCTGAAATATAGATTCTGCTTAACGCTTTCTATTCCTAAATATGAGGATGGTAGCAAGGTAAGTTCCACGCTCATTAACTCAGACTTTACAGGGAAATAAAAGTAGCTAATAATGGGTAAAAATGGTTTCCTTCCCTGGTTAAAGTGGACAGATGTGCAACACATTAACCTGTAAACAGACTAAGTGCAAAACAACTTTCCTTTCTGTGGACTTTGCTAGAGAAAACTGTCTAGGTAAGGAAAAACAGGGACGCTAGAAAAGAAAAATGCTTTACAAGGTTGTTGGCATAGTGCAATAAGAGCTTCTTTCATCTGAGAACTCACTGGAAGATTTTTCTTAAACCGTGTACAGATTTTATACCAGGCATTTGTGCATCAATCTAATAATAGCCAATACAGAACTTACCATCTCATTGGGGAGGCAAATACATAGGTCAATAATGAAGATAAGGTAGTAAGTGGTGTGGGCACTGCTCTCTGACTTTGAATATCAAATGATATTTTTTCACTTTTCAGCTTAGATGAACTTTATGAAGGTGAGTTGTCTACTTGAGCATTGGTGGAGGGCCAACAGGAGTCAGCGTAGGAAAGGGGCTTATTCAGGATGGCCCAGGCAATGGTAGTATTATGTTCAAGAGACTATGGTATATCTTACTATACCATGTATATTTTATATACATCTATTTCATTTATTGTATTTTTATATATTTTAAATATATTTTATATATTTGCATAAATATATTTTATATATCAGTGTATTTATATATAAATATATTTCCTATGTTAATATATTTATATGTATAAATATATTTTATATAATATATATTAAAGTAACAAAAGGCACCATACACAGAAAATTCTACAATAAGGGATTCCCTAATGCACATGCTTCAAATGTATTAAGCCATGAGTATTCCCTTTAAACAAGTTAAATTCATTTGAGCAGATAATACCAAACTGTAAAGTAATCAAAGATTAGCCACAAAGGAGTGTTCAAAGAGCATCCAGTGGTTGGTTAGAAGTAAAGCGCTTATCTTATTGCTTCCTCTTTTCAGTGTTCATCTGTACTGTAAAAGATATATGAAAATGTAAAACAGGAGGCCAAGTGACTTGTTCTTCACAGGAGTTTTAAAACCTGTGTGCCATGACCATGCGCCTTGACTCCCTAGTGAGAAGAAAGGATGTAAAAATAACTCTTATTTGCCTGATGTAATTGTCATTTCGAAGGCTTACTGTTGAACAAGCTCACTCTTTCTACTTCTTTCTGAACTCTGGCTAGTTGGTTCAACTCACCTATTCTGGCCCAAACTCCTCTCTGACAGATTCAATTTGACTTCTCTCAGCTTCTCATTGCATTGCTCTGTTTGGCCTCAAACTAACTCTGGCAATCTGTTCTTATCTTCTGGCTCCTTCTCATTCTCTGGCTTGTTCTGTCTTCACCTGTGTCTAGCTTGTTCTCTCTGCAAACTGTCTCTATAAAAAGTATTCATGTAAAAACTGCCTCTGAACTTTATAAACTGCAATGACACCAACTGAACTGCCACAAACTCAACACACTGACTCAACTGAACTGACTGACTAGAACTCAGAAATCTGCATGACTCTCTTTTCTGAGTGCTGAGATTAAAGGCATGGTCAACCATACCTAGGCCTAAGCTTTTCTTAACCTGAAACTTGTTCTATACTATGCTGACCTTGAACTCGGTGATCTGCTTGTCTCTGTCTACTGGGATTTAAGGTGTGTCTGTATTCCAGCCAGATTACACAGACCTAGATGATCTTTGGATGTGATTACAAGCCAAAGAAGTCATGTTGCTAGATTTAAATTCTTCTTCAAAGAGGTAAATAACATACATGCAAGAAGGCACAAGAAAGTGTCAGTGCTTGACTGAGGTCAGGTGGATATAGCAAAGAAGCTACATAGCAAGGCTTGGGAAAAATTCCAAAAAGAACACTCCTCCACTGCTGGTGGGATTTCAAGTTGGTCCAATCACTCTGGAAATCAGTTTGGCGGTTCCTCAGAAAATTAGACATAGTTAATTTAGAGGACCCAGCTATACCACTCCTGGCCATATATCCAGAAGATGTTCCAACATATAATAAGGGCACATGTTCCACTGTGTTCTTAGCAGCCTTATTTATAATAGCCAGGAGCTGAAAAGAACCCAGATGTCCTTCAATAGAGGAATGGATACAGAAAATGTGGTACATTTTACACAATGGAGTACTACTCAGCTATTAAAAATGATGAATTCATGAAATTCTTAGGCAAATAGATAGAACTAGAAAATATCATTCTGAGTGAAGTAACCCAATTGCAAAAGAAAGGACATGGTATGCACTTACTGATAAGTGGATACTAGCCCAAAAGCTCCAAATAACCAGGATACAATTCACAGACCACATGAAGCTCAATAAGAAGGAAGACCAAAGGGTGGGTGCTTTGGTCCTTCTTAGAAGGTGAAACAAAATATTCACAGGAGCAAATATGGAGATAAAGTTTAGAACAGAGACTAATGGAAAGGCCACCCAGAGACTGTCCCACCTGGGGATTCATCCCAAATACAGTTACCAAATCCAGACACTATTGTGGATGCCAAAAAGTGCATGTTGAAAGGAGCCTAATATGGCTATCTCCTGAGAGGCCCTGCCAGAGCCTGACAAATACAGAGTCAGAAGTTAGCAGCCAACCATTGTACTGAGCACAGGTACTGAGAAGGGACTGAAGGAGTTGAAGGGGTTTGCAACCTCATGGGAAGAACAACAATAGCAACCAACCAGACCTCCCAGAACTCCTAGGGACTAAGCCATCAACAAAGGAGTACACATAGCTCCAGCTGCATATGTAGCAGAGGATGATCTTGCCATGCACCAATGGGAGGAGAGGTCCTTGGTCCTATAAAGGCTCAATAGATGCCTCAATGTAGGGAAATCGAGGGGAGGGAGGGGTGAGTGGGGGGGTGGGTGGGGGAGGAGCACCCTCATAGAAGCAGGGAGAGGGAGGATGTGATAGGGTATTTCCAGGAGGAAAACTGGAAAAGGGGGTAACATTTGAAATGTAATTAAAGGAAATATCCAATAAAAATTAATTTTAAAAAGAAAAAGGATTATCACACCTAAAGAAATAAACATTAATTCAACAATACGAAGAAAAAAAAAGAATGAAGCAGAACTATTTTGACTAAATTGAGATTACAGTAAGTCAGTAAGTGCACTGAGAATTTATAGCAGGAGGTACCTGGAGAAAATTGTGTTCTAAGATTTATCTTAATTGTATTATTTAACATTAAAATATATCCATTCATTTCTCTTTTCTTGTTCTACCCTCTAGCCCCTATTATGTATCCATGCCTGCTCTATCTGAGATCTATTTTTAATGGATTAATTTTATCCTTTGACAATTTCATGCATGTACTTACTGTTTTCTGATTACTATCTTCCCCAACCCTTTTATCTCCCTCTCATCCTCATTACACATACATATCGCCACAAACCCACCAATCTCTATCACTCCCTTTCCCAAATTCATGACTTAATTGGCCAACTTCATTCCACACCTTAGGTCTTGTTATCACCAATACACTGGGGTCTCCAATACAAATTAAGTTTCATATTCAAAGCTTTCAAGGCCAACTTTTAAGGACTCTGACTCTGCCCCATATTTTCTGATCTTACCTGCTCTCCACAGCTCCTTCAATTTTACATCTCCGATGGCTTTAAAGTCAGTAGCATATGGATACCATACCTGAGTTCAGCCATCAACATGAGATATACCCTTTTTCCTTGGAGCATAGCTGTCTCTACTTCTCTGTGCTCACCCATAGGAAGAACTTTTATACTATCCCAGCTCATTCAGAGGGCTAGGTGTCTCTTTGACAGTAGTGACCTCTCAGCTCTCACAGCTGCTCTGTAGTCTGTGCAGCTCTTATTTGAAAGTTTAACCTTCCTCACAAACTTTTCCTCAGTAAAATTAGATCATTATCATTTTTTGTTTATCTTTTTGTTTGCCTTACCCCCAATTCCACTCATGGTCATGGGATATGAGCAGAATAAAGTCAGATTCTTGGTCATAATATAACACAAATGGTCTTAGGCAAAGTCATGCTAACGGTTCTTATTCCCCCTTTGAAACTTCACAAACTGGAACTCAAGGGTCCATATTTCCACCAGCATTGCTGTCTTTCAAATTCCCACTAGAATTCTCCATTAATCTGTGCTTCCAGCATCTACCTGCTTTTTTGGTTCAAGTTTTCAAAATCTTCTACATTCTTTCAACAAAATAGTTCCAAAGACCTAAAAGCCATGTGGTCAAGTTTATCCCCTTTTGACATCAATATAGTTTCTTTTTAGTTGTTTTTCTGTTTGCTAATTTGGAAAGTAACCCTTCGAATAAAGGGTTTATTTGACTCAAAATTTCAAGTCCAAATCCATCATGGCAGGTATGTCATAGCAGCAAGAGCTTGAACAAACTGGTCACAACGTAACAGTCAAAACAGAAAGCAGCGAACTAACGCTTGCATGCTAATGCTTGGCTTCGTTTCTCCATCTTACACGGTCTATGTTTTCCTACTTAGGCAATGGCCTCATCTCCAATTAAAATGGGTTTCTCATATTAATTATCCTAATCAAGACAACCTTCAACAGTATTCTCAGAGGCTAGACTTAATCTAGACAATCCTTCAAAGTATGAGCAGAGGCCTGTCTTTTAGGTACCAAATTGAAATTAATATGTACCATCACAAGTAGGAAACTACCATTGCTTCTATCACCAGAGGAAAAAGACATGACTGAAGGAACTATGGGATTTTTCAACAGTCAGGGTTTACCGGTAGCCCACAAAGGGAATGTCTCTCCAAGAGAATTATTAAACTCTTGATTTAGTCAAGAATTTGAATACTTCGTGCCAATAGACGTATTCTCCTTTGCTGGGTGGGTTTAATAGTCTTTTGATAAAAGTGAAAGGCACAGAGTTCAGGTAGCTCTGAAAAGGTTTTTTTTCCTTTGTTTTTTTTTTGTTGTTGTTGTTGTTGTTGTTGTTTTGTTTGTTTTGTTTTTTCATGGTGAAGGTGGGTAAAATTTCCTCTGGTGTACTTTCTGGTCCATAGTTTGAAATGACTATGCTCATGCATTCAAAGTGAGAAAACAATAAATACAAAGAAAGAAATTATGGAAGAGTAAGTATGAGCCACACGTAGGTGTGAGAAAGAACATACAAAAGAGACAGGGGTACCAAAGCATGAAAAGTGAGAAAATGATTGGCTAAGTAAAGCACTTGGGACTATCATACATCCAAGTTTTATATGTATCAATAAAGTTCATGTTGTTTTAGGGACAGGTTTATAACTAGCTTTTTAAAACTTACCACAAGGTCACATTATGGTCATTGAAAGATGCTCTCTGTGAGAGTAAAGGTAGAAGGGACTTGGGTCCATGAACCCTGCCAGCTTTATTTATGCTATAATTCTGAAACACAATGTGACCATGGCCACATTTTTAAATTCTTGCTTTTATTCTGTATGTTTTAATGTGTGCTGTTTTGGTTCTATTTTTACTTTTGCAACATCTCAAAATGAAGAGAGAGATGTGGAAAAGATTTTAAGAACAAAGTGAAAAATCAAGGCTATGGACTCCCCAGACAATAATCAACCAAGAGAGTCAGGGAGGACTTGGAGCCAGAGCTTGGAAGAAGTGGCTGGAAGGCAGCATCAAATCTAGGACAGAGAGAAGAGTCTTTAAGATTCCTTACCAGTGTTGTGCTTTTCCCTAAACCACCTCCGAGAGTCACTCTGTGGCTCGGATTGTTCTCGGCAGCTCAGCTTTGTTTATTCTCTGAGACCGCTGATTAACTGATGGGTTTCCCGTCAACCTCTGTTTACAGTCATGCCATCATGTTTGACAAGCCCTGTGAGCCTACACAGGTACACAGTGAGGATCCATGCATGCGAGATCAGAGGGGTTTGCACTTCTCCAGTTGAGGTGGTGTTCCCAGCCCGACTTCAACCACTGTGCTGAAAGGTTCACAAATTCTCTCACTAAAATTCATTTTTATTATATGCCTGCATTTACAAAAGGTAACTTTATTCTAACCCAGAGTCAACGTGTGAATGATACTTGTTGCACAAAATACTACTAAGATTATAAATATTACTAACAGATTGCAAAAAAATAAAAAGAGCCTTTCTATAGTCTACAAAGGAGAACAGAATGGGGTTAAAGCTTATGAGTAATAACTTGGAGCTCTAGGTTCTTGTGGAGCTATGCAAGAAAGTCTGAGAAATTTTGAAAGACAAATAAACAGAACCCAAACACATACAGAAATAGATCAAGGTGTTTGTATGTGTGTATGTATATTTTGTTTGTTTTGTTTGTTTGTTTGTTTGTTTG
>JADRCC010573649.1:0-11405 GCA_019843855.1 Hylomyscus alleni | reverse complement strand
TCTTCTTCTTCTTCTTCTTCTTCTTCTTCTTCTTCTTCTAAGTGGGACAATGGGACCTTGCCATTTATGGCCTAGCCTGCATCCAGGATCCAATGTGCCAAAGGACACATTCTCGAGCAAAACACCATGGTCCCAGAGCTTGAAGAGATCCTTATCCATGGTCTGAGTTTGAGTCATCTAAGCTTCTTCAACGTCCATTTCCTGGGGGTTTCATACTCAAATAGGCTGGGCTGGGGCTGAGGTCTAGGTTGGCCTGCCCAATTCTGAACTCCTGATAGAAGGCTGAGATCCACCCAATGTTACTGTCCCTTCCTTTTTTCCTCACCCCATCCCACCTGGGGCACCAGAGTGGCTCCTGTAGATTTCAGAGCACCACATTACCTGGGTTAAGAGGTGGGATGTGACCTTAAAAGATCCTAAGACATTTCGAAATGTTTATGTACTCTCTGTGGGTGACATTTTTAGACACAAAAAAGTTCAAATTCCAGTAAACAATCACGAGCACAAGCAGAATGATAATTCTTAGCCATGGTAAATCTCTGAGGGTGATCAGCCAAGCCAGGGTGTCCTCAAACATGGTCAGGTGATTGGGGATCTGGGAATTTTTGTCCTCTGTGCAGAATCAAAAATACTGTTATTTAATTTAATTGACAGCTATAAAAGTGCTAACGTAGGCCACTCCAGTCTAGTTTTATTTAAGCAACCGCCATTGCTCCCGGTCTTTGCAGAATGGCTTGCAGAAGTGGCATTACTGTTCTCTGTGGTTTGAAAGTGGGTCCCCCTCCTCTGATTCATACGCTGGAACCTAATAAACAGCCTGGTATGATTAAAGGAGGAGGCTTTGGAAGTGATTAAGTTATAAAAGGCTGCACATCATTCTGGATCATTCCCTTCCAAGAGCTATCATACTCGCTGCCATGTGAAACCTCCAAAGGGCACTAACTAACAGGGAGATGTGAGCCCTTATCACACAGGACTCTGGTGGCCCTTTGATCTTGAACTTCCCCAGAATATTCCTCCAGAATAACGAGAAATGAATTATCCAGCCTGAGGCACGTTTTCATAGCAGCTGGAACAGACTAAGACATTACTATTGATTGCCATTTCACGGATGAGCAGACTGAGGTTCAGGAGGATAAGGTTACTTGTGCAATGTCATTTGAAGCAATGACCCCTAACCCGGGAAATCATATCAATTTTGCTGCCTTTCTTTCACAGGCTGGGCCCTGCCTGTTCCGTCTTGGAAAGTTGCCGGTTAGACGTGATGATGTAATGTGTAAGCCATTACAATTATAGTAGTTAACACATGGGCTGACTCACACAAACAAGAGATCAACTCCAGGCATGAGCTATCGGCTGTTTGATAATATTTGTCTGGTAATTTTGCTAATTGTATGTTCATTTGTCATCTGCCAGTGAGTGACAGCAGGCAAACAGTAGGAGGCACCAGAGAGTTGGGAATCACATAAAGAGGGGAAGCTTAGCAGGGGGCTGGTCTATGGCTTAGATTTTTCCCTTTACAACTGAGAAAAGCCCCCGTGATGGTAACTGGACTATCACTGGAAAGACACTGCCCTGATGCCCCTTGTTGGCCTTTCTAAATTCTGCTCCTAAGACTACCTCAACACACTGGGGAAGCTCTCATCAGTAAGGTGACCAAGAAGCAAGCTTTTTCACTGAAATACAGAGGGCAGCAGCATTCCCCAGGGGTGGATGTTTCTAGAAGGTCTGTGGTGGGAAAGGTGGTCCCTGCAAGGTGGCCCTTGCTTCTTCCCATATCTACATAGCTTCATCTCTCCTTCTATGCCCTGGTTAGAGCGGGCTAGATGCCCAGGCCAGGTGCAGTCAAATGACAAAAAGCCACAGGTTGGACCATCATGCCAAAAGACGACTCTGCATCCCAGCCTTCTCTTAGAAGCTCAGGACTGAGGCTCTTAAAGGTGGAGGTCAATGCTCAACTGGCTTCTGTGAATGAGGCCCATCTGCCTGGAAGGCACTTGCTCCTGTATGCTGGTGGAACTCTTTGCCTGCTTCAACAGCATAAGGCCCGGTGCTTGTTAACTCAGACCACACAGTGCTGCCTTCATCGAGGTGCCCAAAAGGAGCACTCTGGTTTCCTAGGACCTGAGTATCTCTCCTTGCTCCGTTGGCCCTTTCGCCATCTGTTCCACCAGCATTTCACACACAGCCCTTCCTCTCCCCCTCCCCTCCCTGCAAGCCCCTGGCCCTTGCTTGCGTTGTTCACAGGGCTATACACGTTTGTTTATGGCACACCCTCAGAGTTCCCAGCCTCCTGCCTGCCTGTGTCTCCCACAGAGATCCTTTCCCAAGCTCCTGCTGGGCAGGGGCTCATTTACATTTCACTCACCAACCTCATTTAGTTAATTTTCTACAGTTAATTCAATGTTCAGCAAGTGGCTCTGGATGGCATTTGCATCCATCACTTTCCAGGACTCAGAAGGGCTGCGGGGTGGCGGGCCTCCCCGCTGAGATCCCCCACTTAGGCAAAAAAGCAACAACTTGGCTCCCCCAGAAGAGCCTGCTGCAGGGTCAGCCTGGGCCTTTCTCTAACTGCTGCCCCAGGATCAAGCCCTAGGTGGGGGGTAGCTAGTCCTCTCTGTCTTGGCAGCCTTGCCCTAGGTGGAGGCACTGGCCTGAAATCTCCTGCCTTCCAACACTAGCCTGTGCATCCATTCAGAGGTAACTGCCTGCTGTGCCTAGCTCTTCTTTCACCTTAGCCTAAAATAGCTTCAGGGAGAGCCTCCTGGTGCCTAGATTATTACAAGGCTTGGGAAGGAGGAGAAGTAAAATAAAAGACCCCGGAAAATCCTGATGGGAAGAGTGTGGCTGCTCACAAGTCCTGACACAAAGGCCTCTGAGCTCCTAACCAGCTATTTCTCTGCCTCCACTCTACTGAACCCAACTTCATCCTGGTAGCCTTCCTGTCAGACTGTCATGATAGGCACCTGCCAATTTCTTATTCTAGTCATCCACCACTCTTTTAGTCCTGTTGAAGAAACTTCATATTTGCTGTGGTGGGTAGCTGCCACAGAAGAAGTAAGATCTTTTGGGAACCAATTTTGCAAACTCCAGATCCTCTTTCTCGCCTCCAGAGCAGGGAAGGCCTAAAGCTCATGTCTACATTTCCCCTATACTTGTGATATACAGAGATTTATTGGGATAGCACTCCCTGGCCTGATTGCTTCTGGGTTTCATCCAGTCTCTAAAGACCATGCAAGCATATGAAGAGTCGCTGCACACGCTGAGCTTTCTAGAAATGTTCCCAGAACGTCACTTGTAGCTTGTTGTCAGTCCTTGCCTCTGTTTTCATCCACTACCTCAATAGGCTGAGATATGGAGCTCTCGTGGTCCAAGAGTGATGAGGTAGTGGCTGGAATTCAGAGCCCTTAGTCACATAGTTTTGCCTGTGAGTGTGTACCTAGCTCACTGCATGCTAAGGCCACATTAGCTGGTGAGGTCCAAGAGCTAAGAAGTCTTGCAGCCTCTTTTCTCATTGCCCTGCCCTGCCTGTGCCTGCCCAGCTGCCTTTGCAGCTCACCACTGGTATTTCTCAGCAGCCGGTTCCCTGGCTGATGTAGACAAAGGTGAGTACAGTCCACTCCAGTCAAGATAGGACAGAGAGCTTCCTTCAGAGCCACAAGTAGCCTAAGTCTACTTAGTAGAGTCTCCTGAATGTTGTCAAGTGAAAGGTCACCAGATTCTTCCAGATCATCTGCCTGATGGCAGGTGCATTCTGGGAAATCGTGTCCCACCTGTAGAGGAGACATCTGGGAAGTGAACTTACTTAGAGCCATGGGGGGGGGGTGTCACTGTAGAATGAGACTCCAGCAGGCCTTTCATGGGGAAAATTTACTCAAGTTGGAACAAGTTATACTAAGTTGGCTGGGCTCAAAATATACCCACCTGGCCACACAACTTCCCACAAAGGAGTTAAGACAGGTCGGCAGCCAACTCTGAAACAACATGGACATCTTCCTGCAGCCATCCTAAAGGGCTGTTTCTCCTCCCTCAGCGCATCCCTACACGCACAACGGCCCTGTGTCCTCCAAGTCCATCTAGGCTACAGGAGCTCCTTCTGAGTAGCCACTGGCTATGCATGGCCATTGAGCTCTTGAATCTCGAATATACTGAGATGAACTATCCTTGTAAGAGACACACCAGACTTGGAAGATTAAGTATGAAAAAAAATCAAAGATCTTAGTGCTGTTTTCATATGAACTGCATGCTGGAATATCTTTAAGATCTATTTTTTGTTTGTTTGTTTTGATTTTTGAGACAGGGTTTCTCTGTGTAGCCCTGGCTGTCCTGGAACTCACTCTGTAGACCAGGCTGGCCTTGAACTCAGAAATCCACCTGCCTCTGCCTCTCAAGTGTTGGGATTAAAGGCGTGTGCCACAACTGCCAGGCCCCCTTTAAGATCTATTTTTATTTCAATTTGTGTATGTGTATATGTGTTTGTTTCCCTGAGTGTATGCCACATACATGTGAGTGCCACAAGAGGGTATCAGACAGTCTGGATCTAGAGTTCCAGGTGGTTGTGAGCTGCCCTTTGTGGGCACTAGCAGATGAACTTGGGTCTTCTGAAAGAGTAGCAAGCACTGTTAACCACCTAATGTATCCATCTAGTTGAAAACAATACTATTTTGATGGAGGCTGGCATGAAGAGGAAAGCAGGGCGCGGTGTTTGCTACCCAGGTCTGACAACTTGAGGTCTATCCCTGGAACCCATATACAGGTAGAAGGAGAGAGAGTCAACGGTGGAGACTTGCCCTCTGATCTCCACGTGTGTTCCCTAACATGTGTATGCATACATATACACATGCATGCCCTCAAAAATCAATAAATAAGTGTGCTTTTAAAATTAGTAGGTTTTATTCACAGGGTTATTTGGGTTTTGGCACACGGGGCTTTCTTGTCATAAAATCTCAAATGACAAATTTCAACCTTTTGAAAATTTACTTTATGGCATGTAATAATTGCACACATTGAAGGAGTATGCTAAGATATTTCAACTGTACATTTGTTCTCTGTCTCCTGCAGACAGGGAGCCTATGTTTGCTTGGTCCAGTACAATGCCCAACTAATCTTAGACACACAGTCAGTGTAGTTAATGAACACAGTAGGACATACAGCAAGGCCAGGGAGATCTGGCCACTGCCCAGATCCACGAACCAAGAAGGTAGAGGCAGGACAGAACAGAATCCACTGGGGGCTCTGAGATGGGAAAGTGAGTTGCTAACCTAGAAGTCTTTTCTTTTAAGACTTTCATGCTGGACGCTTGTCCTATCCCGAGTGGCAAGAGCCAACTTCTCTTAGGAAGGAACCAAAGAGAACCTGGCCTCTGCCTTAGAGATCCTGGTGGGAGACAGATGTCACAGAAGAAGCAAGGGTGGAGTAAAGATCCTCTGCCAATCAAACGCTTTCATCCTTGAAGACTGCCTTTCCAGATGCTACATGCTAATCCTGGAACCTCAAAGCTGCAAGATACCCCCCACTTCCAACACCCCTACCCAATACCCCCACTCTGCATAGCCCCAAGAGGCAGAGCTTTTCCCATTAGAACAGCAGAACCTTTCATTTGGTGATCACCCACCCTAATTTACTTGGGAGTCTTTCAGGTCAGTAGCTACTTCTCTTAAGTAGATGACCATCAGCATTTCTTTTAGGGCTCCCGAAAACATGGATTCTTATTCTTCAGACCAGCCTCTCCTTGACAGGACATCCCAGTAGCTTGAAAAGTCATCCCTCCCACCTGGAGGTGCACTGACTTGTGATGGGTTTCCCAGTGGTCAGAATTCAGCAAACATGCACTAATGGCTCTGCAGTGATGCTCTGGGGTGTGTGGGTATGTAAGCGTGTGTGTGTGTGTGTGTGTGTGTGTGTGTGTGTGTGTGTGCCACAGCCATCTCCTGATCACCTGAGACAACCTCTGCTCTTAATGGCCAGCCTGCCTGACCCCTCTTCTGACTTACAAACTGAAATCACTTGTCCTTGTCATTCTCATGGTGTCTCTTGTGTATGTGCTGGGAATTGTGGAGAGAGAAGAAACATGCCCAAGGTCCCAGCTGCTGAGGGTCTGGTAGGAGTGTAACACATCCACAGGTCATCCAACCCCAGCACTACTCAGTTGTGAGGGAGTGAGGGAGTGAGGGAGGCAAGGGTCAGAGAGTTGAGGCATGGGCACAGACCTCACCTGGGAGCTTGGGAATGCCCTGGTTTCCTGCTGCATGTTAAGAAGTTCCAGCTAAGTCTGCAGAGGCTTTGGGTAAAAGGTCTTGTTTTAAACAAGAACAATCAAAGTCACTATTTCCCTCTTTTTACCTAAGCCTGTATCAGTACAAATCTATATATGCATGCATACATACATACATACATACATATATATACATACATACATACATACATACATACACACATATGCAGAGATAGATGGCTAGAGACAGACAGACAGACATACAGAAAGACAGAGACAGAGAGACAAGACAGAGATAGAGACCCTGCTATCTCTGCTCTCTGTCAAACCCTTAACCTCCTCTCCTTGCCTCTGCTCCCATCAACCCTCACAGGATTAGAATAACAAGCTTTAGGTTCCCTGAGTTCCCATCCTTCACTGTGACAGAACCTGCCTAACAGGAACTGACCTGAAATGGACAATGGGTTCTATTTCTAAATGGCAAAGTTCCCCCATCCTTTTGTGTAGAGCATCCCACTATTTGGCCCTAGCTGGCCTTCCTAACTTCGTGCCCCTGGATCTCATCTACAGACTTCAAGCTCCAGCCACACCAGCCTCCTTTCCATTCCCAAGCCTTCCTGGTACATTGACTGACACCTCCCACATTCTTCTACTTTCTGTGGAATGTTCTTCGATTCCTTCACAGCCACCCTAGTCTACTTGGGAGTCTTTCAGGTCAGTAGCTACTTCTCTCAAGTAGATGACCATCAGCATTTGTTTTAGGGGCTCCCAGGGACATGGATTCTTATTCTTCAGACCAGCCTCTCCTTGACAGGACATCCCAGTAACTTGAAAAGTCATCCCTCCCACCTGGAGGTGCACTGACTTGTGATGGGTTTCCCAGTGGTCAGAATTCAGCAAACATGCACTAATGGCTCTGCAGTGATGCTCTGGGGTGTGTGGGTATGCATGCATGTGTGTGCAAGCTCCTAGCATCCTTTAAAACCCTCTCAAACACGTTCTCTAAATAACCACTGGATACTCCTTTGCTCATTGGAATACCAAACTACTGTGGGGTTCACCACAGTCTGACAGCTTGTTGGAGGGTCTCACTTCCATGGCAGCACTCAGGAGTATGGGTTTCATATAAGTATCCTTGTTCCCTGCACATGGTCTAGCACTTAACCTCGACAATGAGAGCAATGCTACTTACTGACTAATACTGAAGGCAAGCACTAACAGCCATGCATTACAGTGAGGGATAAAAAGGGAGTATATGGATAAGAGCCAATGCCAAGATGGCTTCAGAGCAACCCCTACGCTAAGCCTTCAGTAAGCTCCCTAAAAGCCAGTTCTCTTTTAATCTCCCTGTAAAATGCTTTCCTCATTTGGCATGGGAGGAAAGTGAGGGTTGGAGGGTGGAGATGCCTTCCTGGGACATATGTACTGTAGAACAGAAGGCTTGATACCACAAGCATCAGACCCCAAGCCTTTGCTGTGTCCTAAACCCTTGCTCTTCTCTGGAATCCAAAAGACACACAGGTTTAATTAACTCACGAGTGCCACAGAAGCCTCCCTTCATATCCCTCATCTGCTGCCCTTTCAGAGATCTTGCAGTACTAACCCAAGGTCATTAAATAAATCCAGGTTCTGCTGAGGTGACATTGTAGGGTCAGGAGAGGAGCCTCATACTGTCAATCATAGGCCATGGTGCTGGGCATGTTTGTGAGCTCCAAGATCTTCCAAGGTGCAGCACCTTCACCTATGAACTTGGCACACTAAAGTCTTAAAGCAGTGTCACTGTGGAATTCAAATGGGAAATGACCCACTCAGAGCATTGTCTGAGTTTGGGGTACCTACCCATGAATTATCCTGAGGTCACATCCATCAGTTTCTAGACATTCATCAAACTGGAGGGGGGCACTCACTCATTCATTCACCACCCCCTCAGTCCCTGCCAGCTGTGTTTCCTCATGTGGGTGATGGACCAGTGATGGCCCTGCTGCTGCACAGGGTCCATGTGAAGCACTGTGCTGTGGGCTGGCATATGCTGGGTGCTCAGTTAATTTCTACATCTAGTCCTCCGTAAGAGGAGAAACCCAGGGGTGTCTTGTCCAGCCCTATCTCTGTTTCAGTGCATTTATTGGGCTAATCCTTGACCCTCTGCACCCTGGGGTGCTCACTTTGATGCTGGCCATTTGGTACACAGCTGTTTTGTGCTGTATGAGTGTATACATGCATGCGTGCGTGTGTGTGTGTGTGTGTGTGTGTGTGTGTGTGTGTGTGTGTGTACCTGAGACAGATCTTGGTTGTGCTCCTCAGTCATCTACCTACTTCTTGAGACAGGCTTATCTCACTCATCCTGAAGCTTACTGATTCGACTAGCCCATTCAGCAAGTCCCAAGGATCCTCCCATTTGCCTTCCCAGCACTGGGATTCCAGGCACACGTGTTTGTACATGCTGCCGAGTATCGGAACTCAGGTCCTCGTGACAAATACTTTCCCAATTGACCGGTCTCCTGGGAGCACGCACTTCTTAATGAGATTTTAAAAATAAAAGAAGAAAGAAAAACAAAGTTTTTCTTCAGAAAGCAAAATGTGATCATCACAGAGAAATTGGAGCAAGCCAAGAAAAAGAGAAACGAATCACCCGTGGTTCTCTGAACCTTTCCAAGCATTTTCTCGCCTTTCCCTCCGTGTGCAGACCGCTCAGTAAGCCGATGAGATCATGCATGCGCAAGACAGTGTGGTTTCCTGCTTCCTCCCATTTAGGATATATAGCAAGCCCTCCCTTGGTGGTGTAAATGCAGTTTTAATGGCTATCCTGTTTATCCAAGCAGTCTTGTCTACACTGCCCCACACTCAACGAAGTTCCAGACAGCGTTCTTCTAAGCCAAAGAGGCACAGATAACTAATTCATAGGCTTGACTGTCATAAGGAGGGGTAAGGTAGCCAAGTCAATGCTGATTTTTTTTTTTTTTTTGAGTGTGCAGGAACCTGTCCCATCAACAGCCATCCCCACTGCCATTTTCTTGACAATATGGGTTGGAGTTAGGGGTGGGGTGGGGGGTGTCTGACAATCACCGATCAGAAAGTGAAGGCTTTCCTAGGGAGTAGGGCCTCAGGCTAGGCCCAAATCTCCAGGGAAAGATCAGTGCAAACCTGTACGCTTATTTTCTCCTTTTCTGGCCTACTTTGAATAAAGCCCCAGGGCAGATGGATTTCCTGAGCTACCAAGACTTTAAATATATGCCTGGGGCTTCCCGAGCTGGATTCCATAAATATTTTCTTCCTGTTCTTCTGCCAAGATACGGGCATTTTGGGGGGTCAACCTAAAAAAAGAGGAAAGGTCCTTTGAGAGAGAGCTGGGAGACGGGATACATGAACCACTTGTCTTCAAAAGAGAGTGAGAGGGTGCTACTCTTGCCTCTCCAGATAGGGAGGGCTAGCCATGGTCTGCATCCCAGCACTGTGCTCCACAGAGCTCCTACTGCCTCTTTCCCCACTGTCTTGAACCTGTCTCAATTCCTGCTGGATAGGCCCGAAGCCTGTCCAGCTGCCCACTCCTAGAAAGGACCTCCACTGCTCCCAGGAGTCCCCCAGATCCTTACATTCTATTTTAGCATCAGTCGCTTCCAGTCCATCTCAAACACA
The DNA here is from genome assembly GCA_019843855.1 of Hylomyscus alleni. NCBI lineage: Eukaryota > Metazoa > Chordata > Mammalia > Rodentia > Muridae > Hylomyscus > Hylomyscus alleni. Next base: position 1,558 of record JADRCC010573649.1, on the reverse strand, counting down.
CTGATAATAGCTCCATGAAATTGCTGAAACAATGGAAGTATTGAGGTCTGTACCCATGACCAAACAATTAACACCAGGTGATGAAGGTATGAAACCTGGACAGTCTCACACTTATGTTCTGTACTCCCTGCCCACTAGCCAGGGTTGGTGTCTGTCTAACACACTGTGTTTGCATGTGAGACAGTCCTTACCCAACAACTATTAGCCCCAGGAAGCCATCCTAGGCTGTGCTAACCTACTGTGGGGTCCTTAGCCCTTCTTATTGGCCCAACGTAGGATGAGACCTAAGTTTTAACTCTCCTGTGTAGCCACCACTAAAAGATGATAGAAGAAAAGCCAAGGGTGGTGCACACTTGTAATCCCACCACCTGGGATGCTGAGGTCAGAGGATTAGGAATCTGAGGTCAGCCTTGACTACATTTTAACTTCAAGGCCAGCATGGATTACAAGGAAGAGTCTGCCTTTAGAAGAAAGATAGAACCTGCTAGCTTGCAAGCATGCTTAAATATTATAGGACATCTCCTGGGGTGTCTTCCATTTGGTGAGTGTCTGGAAATCAATATAGAGTCCATTTGTGATGTTTTTTCTCATTGATCCTCCAAATAGCCTTATGGGACAGAGGGGAAGTCTGAGAAGTTAAGTATATTTCTCAGGTCAGCACAGCCTCTTGGTGACTGGGTAGGTCTTAAAGCACTATTTGTTATTTTCAGGCCTGGTAATTTTGCCTTTACTCCATCTCTTGAGTTTTAGAGAAAGCTGCAGTCCAGAGAAGGGAAGAGGCCATTTCAGGTCACACAGCATGTCAGCTGAGCAAGACTAGGACTGAATCCAACTCCTCCAATTCCTTGGTTCTGCTCCATCGAAAGCAGAGTACAAATAGATTGGGAAAATGCCCATTGTGGCACGAGGCTCCTTGTAGCTCTGGGAGGCAGAGCAGTCCCACTGGATCCCCACGGAGGGGGTGAGTCTCATAGCTCTGGTGAGACACACCAGCAAGTCCAGAGATGGCAAGGTGTGGCAGGCAGACTCCTGGCACCGGTGCACAGAACTGTGGCTAACTGGGGAGTGCACCCCAGCAATGCTCACTACAGATGTCCTGACTCCACCCCAGCAGACACAGGCAGCCATAAGGAGGCCCCAGGGTACAGCTGAATGTCACTGGCCCACATGAAGGGCGTGGCCCCAATCACCCAGCATCAATACCTATATAGTCTTGGAAGAAGCGGGGTAGTGACAGAGAAGGAGGTGCTTGCTCTGTGGGACGAAGTCTCCCTGCTGGCAGTTGAACCCAGGCCCTCCTACGTTCTAAGTAAGCTCATCAGCACCTCCACAGCCCCAGCCTCTCTTTTTACCTTTTATTTTGAAACAGTCGAACTAATTTGTCTACATTAGCCTCAAACTTACTCTGCAGCCAAGGCTAGCCTTGAACGGACTATCCTTTTGCCTAGCAGTCTGAGTATCTGGGATTATAGGCTCACCCCAGACTTAGTTTCTCATTGGATTCCCTACCTGGGTCTGGCCAAACCATCAGGAAGGGTCATGTGGCCAGCACTGGCTG
>JADRCC010573648.1:0-12976 GCA_019843855.1 Hylomyscus alleni | reverse complement strand
TGGTTTGTAGCTAGCATGTGGGGGTAGGGTGAGAGCAGGTACAGAACTCCTGGTTTGTAGCTAGCATGTGGGGGTAGGGTGAGAGCAGGTACACAATACCTGGTTTGCTTTCATTTACTCACCCCAACACCTAACAGATATTTGTTGTGTTTATTTATTACTTGGTGGACAATTTTTTTTTTCAGTTTTAGAAGAGATCAACAGTTGTTGAGAGACTCATGCAGCTCCTGTGGCTATGAAAAATAAGTTTCCATTTCTGCTGGTGACGTCATACTCCAAAGCTTACTCTCGTATTTTCTCTTCAGTCCTGTGTGTCAATACTACAAGTACGTCTAGTTAACTTGCAAACCACAACCCTGTGTCCCAAGTCACTTCTCCTCTCTTGTGTGCACATCAGGCTCACCAGAGACACTTATCCATCCTGTTTCTTTCCTTTCACTGTTGTGCCATACATTAGTTATTTCTTGTCCTGTGAACTATTCAGATCAGAGTCAAACACAAGTCTACTGTGTTACCTCAAGTCCAAGAACCCATTTCAAAACTCTCTCTCTCTCTCCATACACACACACACACACACACACACACACACACACACACACACATCTATCTATCTATCTATCTATCTATCTATCTATCTATCTATAGTCTCTCTCTTTCTGGTTCTCTCTGTGTGTCTCTGTGTCTCTCTACACTCTCTCCATCCCCCCCCCTCCTGTATGTGTTTCTGGTATTTGAACTTGCTAGCCTTTTACAATTAAGCATGAAGTTAAGTTCTTTTTTGTTTTAGAAGAAATGTGAAATCCCTTCCAGTACTTCTCCTTGAGAAGAATGAAGGGACAGGGTTCTCATAATCTTATATTACCAACTTTCTCCAGTTTTTAACCCAATGTGGAGGAGCTTTAACTGAGACCTTATAATGGGTTTTCAGGTACCACAAATCTGCAGGTTCTGATAGATAAATGCTTTTACCATGTTGTCTGATAAGTTGCTATTACTACACAGTTAAACTATTAAATATTTATTAATATTATTATTAATAACAATCAGTGAAAATAATAAGCAAAAGTTATCAATGTTATCTCCACAATTATCACTAACTCTTCAATATAAAATGTTGCTACAGGAGAGCTAAAGGTTCCCAAAAGGCTTATAACTGTGACGAAATAAATAGACAGAAAAGGGTATGAATTCATGCTCAGCACAAATTTCAGAATCCCAGGCTCAAATTAAGTGACTCCTTACATTCAGTTATATTATATTTTTTTTTAAAAATATGTATTCATTTCACACATGTGAGTACACTGTCTCTGTCTTCAGATGGACCAGAAGAGGGCATTAGATCCCATTACAGATGGTTATATGTATATGTATAGATGGTTGTGAGCCACCATGTGGTTGCTGGGAATTGAACTCAGGACCTCTGGAAGAGTATGTAGTGCTCTTAACCACTGAGCCATCTCTCTAGCCCTACACTAGAATTTTTAAGTTGATTCTCAATTAGTATTCCAATTAGCTGAAAAAAATAAAAACAAAACAAAAACAAAAACACCTATATTTTGATGATATTCTTTACTAACATGCACTGTGATAAACACTTCAGTATTTATATTCACTTGCAGGTCATAGAATTGTTGGTAGGCGGGTTATCATAGCAGCTCCTGTTATGATGAACAACAAAGAATCACAGAGAAATGAAAGGAAAACATCCACCCTCCAAGGACAGAATTCTAAAATTTCCACAGCCATAAAAATTTGTGCTTGCAGGTAAAGACCAAACACTCAAAATGTCATGGGTACTTCACTCAAACCATAGTATTCCAAACCAAAATGCCAAAGGCTTATCAGGATCTTATGATTAAAAAATGCATGTAGCTCACCACCAATGGCCTTGTAAAGCCTTAACAGTTCCATTATTGTCCCAAAGTCTAAGGTAAAAGTCCAAAGTCAAGTATAAAACAAACTCTATCTACATGCTACTCTAAAATAAAAAGAGAAGTTACATACACCCAAGATACATGTTACATATACAGAGAAAGCACCTCCATTCTGTGGGAAAAGGAAGAGAAAATAGTAAGGAAATATGGAACCAAAGAAATGTTGGAGGCAAGACAATCAACCCTATAGCTTTATTTCTAGTATCAAATGCAAATGGAGTCCTTCTGTGTTTTTGAGGACTTGAGTACTGTGTTTCTGCTCAGATATAAAGGAATCCTGATACTCAGGAGCACAGCTCTGAGGGGTGAAGGTATCCCAATGGAAGGGCATCCTTAGACATGGGGGCCCAGAAACCTTACAGCTCTGAGGTGGGACAGTGTCCCAAGGGAAGAGCATCCTGAGACATGAGAGCTCAGGAAGCACATAGCTCTGAGAGGTTGCACCTCCCAGGGGAAGGTATCTTCAGATGAGCTGAGGAGCTCAGGAGCCCCAGCCCCTCTCCGTATCTTCTCTTCCTTGCTTCTTTTCTTCTTGGCTTCTTCTAATGAGAGAGTCCCACCAGGCAGAAAATCTCATGAGAGAGATATTGGAGGGTCCAGGGTGTGGAGGGACAAATCCTGGACCTGTTCTCCAGAGTGTACAGCAAGGAATTGGACAAAGGGGTACGATTTCATAGATGGCCATAGCTTTTCAGGGCAGAGAGTTCCAGATTGACGACTGGTGGAATTTCAAATTCTGAGTTTGGGAAGCTCAGAGACTGGTGGGTTTTCTGCTCAGGGATTGGTGATTTTTTTATGGAAAGATTAAGGATTTGTTGCTTTTTTTTTCCACTCTCTTTTCTTTACATCGGGCTGTGGGTTAGGGTGGGAAGTCTTTCTCAGCTGTAGCTGGATTTTGTTGAGGAGCCATCTCGGTGGGGCTGCTTGAAGTGGGGGAGGAGCTGGAGAGGAGGTGCTGTCACTATGAACATCTGAGGAACAGCTTCTGAGGTGAGCTTCACCAAGGCTGTAGGCTGAGGCAGGAAAGAAGATTTGCTACCATGGAAAGCTCCTTATGAGGGCAGTAGGCTGAGACAGGAAAAGGATTGCTACCTTGGACAGCTCTTGTGGGGCAGCTCCAGATGAGGCAAGAAAGGAGATGAGCCACCTTGGACAGCTCTTGTGGGGCAGCTCCAGATGAGGCAGGAAAGGAGATGAGCCACCTTGGACAGCTCCTGTGATGGCTGCAGGCTAAGGAGATGTTATGAAGTTGCTATTTTGACAGGAGCAGCCACTTTTTGACAGCTCCTGCTGGAATATCTCCACAGGCTAGGGCGGCAACAAGGGGTCAGCTACCGCTTTGACAGCCTTTTTTTTTTATTGGATATTTTATGTATTTGCTTTTCAAATGCAAATTCTCTTACCCGGTTTCCCCTCATGAACCCCCCTCTCCCATACTCCCTCCCCTTCCTTCTAAGAGGATGCTCCCTCTCGCACCCACCCACTCCCACCTCACCATCCTGGAGATAGAGGGTGGGAGGTACTTGGGAGGAAGAGAGAAGGGAGAGGGGGGAAAGGGAAGCAGGATCAGGTATGAGAGGAGACAAGGATGATATACAGAAGGTCAGGAATTTGAACAGAGGTCTGTAGCAGTGGGGAATGGGGCACTAGGGGTAGCCACCAGCATTGACAGCTTTTGTAGCATACTGCTTGGGGACTAGAAGAACTCCTAAGGTATTTTATTCACCATTTGCAGCCCATATGTCCATTCTTTGGGGACGGCTGCATTTAATGCATATAGCTTCCCCTGGGTGACTGTCCACATTTTTCCATCCCAAACTCCCTGCACTGACTACTGTGGAATAGGTTTAACCTTCACATCTTCTCCCTTCATCCTTCCAGGAACAACAACTTTATCGCATAGAATCTTAACTCCCAGAGTTTCTTTTGAAATCCTCTTGGAAGTCTCCTACGATCCTATAACTCCTGCATTGTGCATGCATGCAAAATTGGCAGTGTCCAGGTGTGCAGACAGTCTGAGTAGCAGCTGGGCTCTCCTTGAACCATATCCAAATTATATTCTGAGTGCCCAAGCAGCTAAGAATAGTGGCACAAATTTTGGTAAAACGTCATCATGGATAATAGCCCTACTGAATCTGAAGCATTCTTTTCTCCTAGGATATTTGAAATTAGTCTTACTTTTCAAATATGTGATCCTAGGATTGGAATGCCCTGGAGGTATCTTGTCCTGATCCAGAATACTTGGATTTATTTTTAATGATGCTAATTTCTTCAGAAACCATATCTTCCTTTGCCAACATTTGAAACATTTTCTACACTGACCAAGAGTTGTGTTTTAAAAATATATTTTATGCTGTCTTCTCTTTTTAATTCTAACTTTAATCTTGTCTAAAGCAGCTAGTACTAACCAAGTCACAGCCTGAATGATGGCCTGCTCTGAAATTTTTCTCACTATTTCACTAGGTTGCCTCATTTAAAGTCAGCCTATAACAAAATCCCAAGACATTAGCAAATTATAGCCACATTCTTTCCAGAATGGGATGTGGTTGACCTCTTGTTCAATTTCTAGTAAAGTCTTTCTGCACATCTGAATCTTCCTCATTTATACTAGCATTCTGTCTTTCTGCTTATAGCTTTTTAGAACTGTTTTCCACATGAGCCAGTATCGAAGACTGTTGAAGCTTGGGGAACCACATCAGCAAACACATGTCACATGCCAACTTTCTGTCCGCGACACTTTCAATCTTTGCTTTGGCTAAATATCTATGACAATGTGAATTTTGAAGGACTCATTTTTCTCACATTTTGGAGTTTTTAGTGCATCACAGATGGAAGGTGTATATAATGACTCACATCATGGCAACCAAAACAGAAGGGAACAGGCACCGGAAGGACCCAAGAGAGGACATAGCCCTCAAGAACATGCTTCTAGTGACCTTTCCTACAACAAAGTCCTACCTTCTAAAAGTTCCACCACCACCTCTTAAAGAGGTGCCACCTGTCAGGGACTAAGGTTTTCCCACATGATCCCATTTCATATTAAAGGCATAGTGTCCTTCAGAACATCTAGAAGATAAATTATTTCCAGCACAAGCTACTGTTGTTTATCATATTATAAATGTGCTTGCAGTAGAAAAAAAGCTTGAAGCTCATCCATGGAAATAATGCTTTATTGGGCATGGTAGCTGAGTGATTCAACTTCCCCAGTCAGTTTCTACTGGATCCCTTGAATATTTGACTTGATAATGTTTTGTTATCTGTCTGTCTGTCTCTCTTGCTAAATGCTCTTATGTTGGCTTGCTATATACTTAATAAACTAGCTCATTCAAAACTGAATATGTTGGTGTCGTAGTTCATTTTATAAACAGTACAGAAAAGGAAAAATAGTTAATTGTGAGAAATACAAATACACAATATATGTTCTTTAATTTGTCTTAAGAACTAAACTTAAAGTTTTCCACATGGTTCTTCAAAGACTCAAAGACTTATCCTCAATAATTTGCTAATGGATTTAAATGTTTATTTTGGTAACACAACTAAGATAACAGGAATTTTTAAAAACATCTTTGAGAAGAAACAAAGAGCGATTATTATTATTATTATTATTATTATTATTATTATTTGTTTGTTTTTTTGAGTCAGGGTTTCTCTGTGTAGCCCTGGCTGTCCTGGAACTCACTTTGTAGACCAGGTTGGCCTTGAAAAAGAGAGATTCTTAACTAGAGGGGCTAGAGATTGCATAATAAATGCTTCTAGAAATCCAAACTAAAACTTACCACTGATTGGCAGAGAGAAAGGGAGCAAACATCTTATTTAAGACGTAGAGAAGTGGCGATGATTTCTGTTTACCAAACTGTACACAGGCACTGGCCTCACAGATAACAGGTCTGCTGGAAGAAAACAGCAATCCATTTGTAGAACGACAGATTAACTAGGCTTAAATCCTCTATCTTTGAAGTCTTCCAGATACAATTGACATTCTAAGGAAAGACAGTTTCAGTTCTGGCTCCTCACTCCTTTCATCAGAGAAGTCTTTTGTTCCCTTATCCACTCTCTGGGCCAAAGGACCAGGTTTGCAAAGTGGAGTGCCAGGGTCTGGGGAGGCATCTTTGAGAAATGGCCACAGGCCAGAAGCTACTCTTCTCATAAATCTATTTTAAGTGTGTTTATTGGAAGAGAAATAGAGTAAAGGCTGTGGGGTCTTCATATCCACAGAGGAGCCATCAAAGAGGGTGTCTGGAGAGAGGTAGAGCACCCGAGTCAGATGTTTGATCAGCAGGATTGCTGCATAATGAGATTGCACATTCAACCCCTCCGAATCTGATGTGTGTAGCTGGAGACCGACATGATGGTAAGGCTTTGGCTTCTTTTCGAAAATTTTAAGTGATAAATGCCTATTTTGAGCCCTGAAAGTCACAGTCTTTTTTTTTTTTTTCTCTCTAGTGCCGATTTTCCAGCTGAAATAGCTCATCATCATGATATGCACAGAACGTGTACTACAGACAACTTCCTCGGCCATCTGCGAGAGAAGCATGCACCGTAGGAGGGCATGACGGCTACAATATTCCCCACCGCTTAATACAAACCAGCCAAGAACAGCTGGGGAGCAAGAGAAGTGCTCCAGTCCCTTCTAGTTCATTTATTATTTTACATGCCAAAGTGTTATCAGAGTTTTATCCGTTTCACTTTACATTAGAGGAATTTCACATAAGCTCTCCTGAGAGAAGCAAACTCTTCGGGCTACATTGCAAAAGAGTCCAATTAAGACCTCTTTTATACAAACGGACTTCCCAGGATGTCAAGACTGATTTTGCTCTTTGTCCCTCCCTTACAAGGCTGAGTGAGGTAAAATAGCTGCTGAGGTGAGGCTCAGGTTGACAGCGGAGTGGCTGATTGCCCGTGTGCTATATATACACCTCATAAGCTCATTCGGAACTCATTTGACCCTTCCTAGTCTTCCTGGATGGTCTTACCATCTCAGCTATAGTCAGTATCTTTTGAATTTGTTCTTAATTCTAGATGAAAGTGGTTCCCAGAATGTCTTAACAGTGTGACGTCTTTCCTTCCCAATCCAAAAGACTAGAAACACATGTTCAAAGTGTTCTACAAAATGCATACTATCATTTGAAACAGGAAAGGAGATTAATAGTGACTATCTCAGCTATTTGGTTAATAGTGAATTATAATGTAAGGTTTCTGAAATATTAAATAACATTGATCATCTGTAATTGTATATGTATACAGATAATATTGTTTATGTAGAAGCTGTCTTTGCTGTATTATACCTCTGACATTATGATACACTTGTGATAGATGAGAGAATTTGCTTGAAGTCCAGCAATGTGTTTGGTTGAAGAATACTTAGTTTAAATGGAGCAGCAAGTGAGCCTCTTGATTTTAGGGTGTGTCAAAGGTCAGTATACATGGCCCAATGTCAAAGTCACCTGCTCCCAAAGTTATGTTTGTAGGCATTTATCCTTAGATCTGCTTGAAAAAGAGAGAGATTTGGAGAAGAATATCCAAGGGATGGCTATGAATTCTCAATGTGTTTGCTAGTAATACACTTTTTCCACATGAGATGAATCTGGAAAAGTACCCATCTTTCTACAATTTCATCAGATACAGTAGTAATATAACAAAATAGATTTTTTTTTTCTGGTATTTGGCTGTTGCTATCTTACACATATTTAATGATCATAAGAATAGAAAGAGACTAAAGACAGATATGGAGGGAGAAAGAGGAGAGAGAGAGAGAGAGAGAGAGAGAGAGAGAGAGAGAGAGAGAGAGAACATTCCCAAACTTCATGTTAAAATTTAATTTCTATTGTGGTTGTAATTTTTTAAGAGATTAGAACCTTCAGAGAATGACTGACTATAGAGAAAGTCACTCTTCTGAACTATTTGGATGTTTACAAAATAGCTAAAAGAGTGAGTTCATCCCACTCGATTCCTTCATCCAGTTAAAGAACCCAGCAATGAGGTACCATCTTAAATGTGTGTACTGGGACATCACCAGACCCTAAATTCTGGCTTCTTGATATGGGTCTTCACAGGATGCAAAAGTACAAGAGGTAATTTTTAAAAATTATTTAGCTTCATGTTTTAACAGCACATAGGAAAAAGAGGTTACAGCACATATTTAAGGTCATTTAGTCACATATCTGGTGAGGGGGATGCCGGGAGTTAAATTCAGGATCCTCTGATGTTTAAAAGCCACAATTCATCACCACAAACACAAAAAAGATAAAACACAATGTTTCTGTGTACATGGCAGGCATCACTGATCAATTTTGAGACTCACTCTCTTTTGGTCTTCTTTGAATGTGACTTTCCCTTAAAACAGTTCTCCAAAGAGCCATGGTGAATGGATGATAGAGTTAGATACAAAATCAATGACCTTAGTTTTTCCACAATACTGACCTTAAAACTTGATGTTTAAAAAATAAAAATATACTTTCTCTAAAGATAAATATTTAACACATCTTGTAATTGATGATTAGCAACCTGTCATTATTTATGCTACAAAATGATGTATGTACAGGATAATGTATATTTCAGTAAGGGCTCAAAATGTGGGTTAAGAAACCATTGAGTGTTTTTGTGTCCTGTGATTTTACTAATTCTTACATAGAGATGAAGAAGTCTCTAAAGGGGAAAGAATTAGATGACAAACATATCAACACACACACACCGCGCACGCATGCACATGCACGTGCACAAAGACTACTTTGGGATAGTGGGGTCATGAATGTTATAATCATCTTCCCAGAGCCTTTAAGAAAACATAAGGACCACTATTTCATTCCTTAAAGAAATCTGGAGTCTTTTTCATTGTTGTTTCCTTACACTAGAAAAGTAAAGAATAAATCATTTAAGAGAAGCCCACAAAGGTACTACAATTAGGTCTCAGGAAACAGGCTATGCTGTTTCAATTGTCACGACTTCTAGAGTCTTTTGAAAGTCTCTAGGTAATTATGACATATGTCTTGATGATTTCACTGAGTGTGTTTAGGAAGGACCCAAACTATTAATCTGCCTTTGGGTGCAAGAGAAGAAAGTGTGCCCTCTGCTGGAATTCCAACTCAAGAGCTTCTGATTCAAAACCATCTTTTTTTTTTTTTTTTTTTTTTTAATACAATGTATCTTTTTTATTGATTTAAGTTTTATTGCATTATGATGAGAAAAGATACATAATTTCAAATTTATCTAAATTTGTTAACATTTAAAAACACATTTTAAATAAATAGAATTACATCACATTCTTCTTTCCCTTTTGGACCCCAACTCCTCCCAGAGACCCCCTTCAATACCTTCAATACCTTTCTTTTTTTTTTTTGTCATGTTCTTTAAAATTTATAAAATATTATAATAATAAAAATGAGTATTATATAAGTTCTTTGATATAAAACATCAATCGATTGAACAGTCTTTTTTTGTTGTTTTTTTTTTTTGTTGTTGTTGTTGTTTGTTTTTCGAGACAGGGTTTCTCTGTATAGCCCTGGCTGTCCTGAAACTCACTCTGTATAGCCCTGGCTGTCCTGGAACTCACTCTGTATAGCCCTGGTGGTCCTTGACACTTGACACTTGGCTGCCCTGGTTTCCACATCTTTAGACACAAATTACAGTTCTACTGTTTTGTCACTTCTGAGTCTTAGATTTCTGACTGAAGATCTTAGACTTCTCAGCCTTAGTAAATAATTAGCAAATTGATAAATGTAAATTAAAGATAGATAGCTGATGACAATTGCATATATAGATATATATACACATAATATATAGATAATGTGCTTTTGCTCTTAGGCATCCACTGTGTCTCATTTCTCTAGAAGATGAAGATGAATGCAATAATGATTATATCTTCCACACCTTTCAATGGTTTTTACATGTTAAATCATATTTTGTTAAAAGCCAATATTATTCCTTGTTATTTTAGTTATAAAATTATTGTTAATTTCTCTTTGTAATCTTGAATGCTAGAAAACAACATCGAATTTAAAACCTTTAGTAGTTCATTGGACCGTTAGTAATTGGGAGAGTCAGAGTGTGGGGAAAAGACTGAGGATAGGGGTGTTAGGTGACAAAGCAACCTGGAATCCATGGAAATCCAACTCTGGAGACAAGCATCAGGGTGCAGATCTATGTTTATAGGCAAGTCCGTAGCTTATATACAGCTTATACACAGTCAGGCCCAACCCCTTAAATCCTTGCCCAATGGTATCACAGCACACTGGCTTCATGCTCCAATAAAAGCCCTGCTTAATGAGGTGACTCAGAAAAAGTGGATGTCGGGGAATATCATCACATATGAGGAGTTCTGTGAAGACAGGTAAGCAGCCATCACCTTGGCTTCGGTTCGTTTTTGCTGTCTCAGTGGTGTTCTGGGAGCCTTAGATCTAATGCCTTGTGCGGCAGATCAGGATTCTTCCAGGAATTGCAGGAGCTTGTGGTGCCCTGTTCGCCCTTCCACTTTCTCCTTCACAAGATTGATTTCCACTTCCCCTATATCAGAGGTTTAAATTTGAAATATCAGATGTATCATCAGATCATCTATGCTCCCACCCATAATGCCTAAGGAACTTCATGGGAGAGAGAGTGAAGAGTAAATATAAGAGCCAGGCAATGAAGAGAATGCTATAAAACATTGCATGGCTGTTGCTATCATGAACATGCAGTAACTATGAATATTTGCACAGGATGGAGCCCTTCAATATATACTGTGTATGAGGACAGTTCTCATAAGACTTCACCACTCCCTGAAGGGTGCTGATAGGGGTATCTTTGTGTGTGTGTGTGTGTGTGTGTATGATTTAGCCACTGGTAAGCTGTTAATACAATAGTAAGCATCTCCTTATCCAGGATAATCTAAGAAGCCTTAATTAACTTTGGTGGATGAAAGAAAGGAAGATAGAAAGAAAGAGAAAGAGAGAGAAAGAAAGAGAAAGAGAGAAAGAGAGAGAGAAAGAAGCAAAGAAACAAAGAAAGAGGAAAACTAGGAGGGATCCTGGTTGAGAAAAGGAGATCAATTTCAACTTCTCAACCAATATCTAAGAAAAAAATTACACGAGAAACTCTAGAAAAAGGAAAACCAAAATGTGGACATTTCATTCCTTCTTAAAAGGGGGAGCAAAATAACCACGCAAGGAGTTGCAGAGACTAACTATGGAGCAGAGACTAAAGGAAGGGCACTCCAGCCTGATATAGCTGTCTCCTGAGAGGCTCTGACAGTACCTGACTAATACAGAAGTAGATGCTCACAGCCATCCATTGAACTGAGTACAGGGTCCCCAATGAAGAAGTTAGAGAAAGAACCAATGGAGTTGAAGGGTTTGCAGCCTCTTGGGACGAACAACAATATGGACTGACCAATGCCCTCAGAGCTCCCAGGGATTCAACCACCAACCAAGGACTATACATGGTAGGACTGATTGTTCTGGCAGCATGTGTGTAGTAGAGGATTGCAAAGTCAGTCATCAATGAGAGGAGAGGCCCTTGGCCCTGTGAAGATTCTGTGCCCCAATGTAGGGGAATGACAGGGCCCATAAGTGGGAGAGGGTAGGGTGGCAGACATGGAGAGGGGGGAGGTAACAGGGGTTTGTTCTAGTTGTTTTTATTTGTTCATTAAAAATAAATAAAAAATAAATAAATAAAAGATAAAAAAATAAAAATAATAAAAAAAGAAAAAAAGAAAAAAAAAAAGAAAAAATTAGAGATATCCTTTTTGCTTCCATTACTATATCCAAGCAATGTGACTGTATCCAAGTCCCTTTTGCTGGCTCATTCTATAAAATAAAATAACAATAGTATGAAAGGTTTTATCCTTTTGTTCTAACAACGATTATTCTTATTCCTAAATAGTAATAAATACTACAGAACAGACGCAAAGGTGAGGTTTACCTTTCCAAACAGTGGAGAGATACGCTAGGGTTTGCAGTTATGATTCAGAGTGAGGAGGCAGCATAGTGCCTTGGGAGATAAATTGTTTTAGACCTTAGCTTCTTATATTAAATGCAGAATTGAATAGATATGGCATTCATTAGTATGGTGAGTAAAATGGGCTTCTATAAATTCTTCAGCCTAGGGTATTTGATCTGACAATTCTCAAAGGGACACCTTTGAGAATCGCATGAAGACTATTATGGACTTTCAGTAGAAAACACACATATGCACATGAATGCAGGGCTTACATATAATGTCACAGTATTGATTCCTCGACTAACTAAAATCCATGTTCCCCCTCACCCCCCGGAAGTTTATCACTATAGAAAAGTCATCTCCACAACAGACCTTCCTTTAAAATCGCTATGCAAACGACATCGTTATAATGTGTATTCTTTCTTACATATCAATTTATAGGAAAGGTAGGAAGTAGGCAGTTTTAAATCTCTTCCTGAGTTTATCTCGAAAGTTCTTAGACCCTGGGATTCCTATGGCCAAGCAGCTTTCATCAGTTATTTCAGTCTCTGTTACAAGCAGGAAATGTGAGCAGTCACGTGAACAATCACTTTGCCAATCCTAAATATTAGCAAGACTTCAAAAAAATATCTCCCACAATTGAAAGAACGAATGGTGTACTGCCTTTTACTTTTAATTCTCTTGTTATATATTACTATTGTGCTTACACATCTTGGGTATGAACTTACCACATCTACAAGCAAGACTGCAAATTATTCAAATGACACGGCAACTCCGAGGAGCGAGAAGTTACTCTTCCCTTCGGATGAATTTTGTTTTCAGGAGAAAGTGCTGCTGTAGGTACATTTGTGTGGAGAGCTACCCTGTTGTGTACAGAGCTCTGCCCTGGTATGTACCCATGGCCACTGGCTGATCCTCTCATCATGCACACTAGGTGTCGCCACAGCTCCACATAGACTAAGTTTTCATACAAGGGAGAATGTGGAATATCCTGGGGAAAAATAATTTATTAGGGATTTACAGTAATCTTCTGTGGGCATGCACTTTAAAAGCTGTGAGAGAGATAGGAACCAGCAGACGGAAGTGACTTGGCGACCAAGTCAGGGTATTGGAGGATTTAGGAAAGTTCG
>JADRCC010573646.1:0-12520 GCA_019843855.1 Hylomyscus alleni | reverse complement strand
CCCCCCCCCATAAATAAATAAATATAAAACAAGTCAAAGCCGACCCAGTCCACATAGCAGGCTATCTCAAGACAAACAAAACATCATTTTTGTGTTAAACCAAATGCAACTATGTTACCAAGGGGTTTTTAAAATACAGTTTAAGCAAGTGGACATATTTTTGGCTTCCTGGCCAACCTCAGACACAACGAGTCTGGTCCCTAGAGTTGAGTGGTCATTTTCGCCTGCTCCAAGGCTGCTGCTATGGAAAAGTTTGACTAGCTCCTTTCACAAAGAGCCCCTTGATTCTCTCAGCCATTGGTCATTAAGCAGAAAAACACACCCAGTTCCTTCTGTCCTGGGCTGCCATCCATGGCTGTTCATCATGGACATCGTCTGTCTATTTATTGATGGACAGTGTCTTCAGAGCTGCGGGCATCTTGGCAGAGTGTTCCCTGTAGTTTTAGCCTAGGAGACTCAGGTAGTGTGGTTTCCAAGGTTAAGTCAGAGACCACCCTCGATTTGGAGCGTGAATATCTGGCTTTGGGGTTGGGATGAATGCTTAGACCGGTGGTGTTCTTGGTGGGGAGCCCTGTGGAGCCAGCTAAATCCATGTTTATGGAATCTCTACACATCTCCAGTAAGGTCTCTTCATTGTACTGGAGAGAGAGAGAGAGAGAGAGAGAGAGAGAGAGAGAGAGAGAGAGAATACATTTCCATGTATTTTACCTCTCCCATCAGCGTTCTCTCAAGTATGGTGCACACCAGTACACAAAATGGGTAAAACCGGTGTCCTTAAGAACTTATGTGCAAGCCAGGAGGTGATGGTACTCCCAGCACTCAGGAGGCAGAAGCAGGCGAATCTTTTGAGTTCAAGGCCAGCTTAGTCTACAGAGTGAGTTCCAGGACAGCCAGGACTACAGAGAAACTCCGTTTTTGTTGTTTTTTAAAAACAAACAAACAAACAAACAAACAAACAAACCAACCAACCAGGGAGCTGGAGAGATGGCTCAGTGGTTAAGAGCACTGACTGCTTGTTCTTCCTGAGGTCCTGAGTTCAATTCCCAGCAACCACACGGTGGTTCACAACCATTTGTAATGGGATCCGTTGCCCTCTTCCGGTGTGTCTGAAGACAGTGACAGTGTACTCGCATACATAAAATAAATAAATCTTGAAAAAACAAAAAACAACAACAACAAAAAGACCCAAACCAACCAAACACACACACCCCTCCAAAAAAAGAGAACTCTTACCTGCTAAGATGAGAAATGGGGCACGAAGACAGAAAGTCTAGACTACGGATGGATGGTGGTGACTGCTATAAACTACAGGAAAGTGAAGAAGCAGATGAGTTAAGGGGCAGATGTGACTTTAAGTATGGCGACCAAATGGCAATGACAGGATCAAAGGTGTAAACAGCCAGAGGTGCCAGCTCAGCTAGGGTTGACGGTACCACAGGTGTGTGTAGGCTGCAAGAAGAAGAGAGAAGGCCAACCAAGCATGGTAGCCAGTGGGTGATTCGACTCACAATGGCCCTTGTGTGCTTCTCCAACTGCTGAGTTGGAGATGGACCCAGCCACTTGCTTGTGATGAGTGGCTTATGGTAAGTTGATGGGGTCATGTATCTTCTTAGTGGTACGTTCAGTTACTTTCTTGGCTTGCCTTTCCCCTCATCCTAAGATTTATTTTTATTCGTGTGCATGTATGTGAGTGTGGCCACATGTGTTCAGGTACTTGGAGAGGCAGAAGTGGGTACTGGATGCTCCAGCGTTGGAATTACAGGTGATTGTGAATCACCCAACATGGGTACTGGGAACTGAACTTGGGTTTTCTGAAAGAGCAGCCAAGTGCTATCTCTCCAGCCTTAGTGTAGTCTGTGTGGCAGGGAAGGGGGGTTGGCAGCCCCTAGAGAGAGCAAGAGTCAGGGAGGAACTGAGACTTTCAGTCCAATAATATGAAGAATGGAGTCATGTCAACAATGGGTGAGCTAACAAAAAAAAAAAAAAAAAAAAGACTTATTTGGCTGGGCAGTGGTAGCACACACCTTTAATCCCAGCACTTGGGAGGCAGAGGCAGGCGGATTTCTGAGTTTGAGGCCAGCCTGGTCTACAGAGTGAGTTCCAGGACAGCCAAGGCTATACAGAGAAACCTTGTCTCGAAAAACAAACAACAACAACAACAACAAAAAACAAAAAAACAATGGGTAAGCTGGCTGCAATTCTACCCCTGGGTGAGCTTGAGATGAGTCCTTGAACCTGCTAAGTGTGGGACTGCAGCCAGAGAGGGTTTTAAAGGCCGAGTTAGACAGGTTTCCCCAAGGAGCCAGGAATTGGTACATACATTTTCAGGGTGTGCAGTTAAGGGTGATTTATCATGCAGCAGTTCATAATTGATATACAAGGGTTTGGGGCCTGGGTCCCTAGGATGAAGTTGCCATTTACCACAGTGGATGAATGTAGGTGAAGTGCATGGGAGGGGAGGGTACTACAAGATTAGTTTACTGGGTGTGCAATATGCGCTTAGCTCTGTTTTGTGATTGTCTTTTGTGTGTGTTTTTTTTTTCCAAGTGGCAGTTAGCTACTAACATCCGTGATCTGTGTCTCCCAAGGAGCACTTTAAACCAAAGTTAATTAAGACAGCTTCAAAAATCAGAAGCTATAATAATTTGAGTCATAATTATTTCTAGAGACCAAGAACATTGGATACAGCACCAACAAACAAAACCCTGACATTTCACTTTAAATTTTTTTTTAAAGTGATTTTTTTTTTCTCTAGGAAAAACTGGGTTGAAACTGATCTTTGTATATCTAGAAGGGAAATATTTGGGGAGTGACCTAACAGCACAACCGTTGGAGAGAAAGAACATTACATGTCAGCATCTGAGAAGGGGCATGCTGTTAGGAAGCTGTGTAAGTATGTCCAACCTACTGAGGTTGTGTGTTAAGTAGCCCGGTGGCCTCCATGGTGCTCAAAAGTCAAGTGTGGAAACAAAGGGGAGGAGATAGGGCCTGCAAGCCGTGGAAGAGGAGGAAGAGGGGGAAAGGGGGAAGGGAGGAGGAAACTGCTGAGTGAGGCTGCTAATATCAGGCAGCACCCACCCCCCACCCCCCACCCCCGCTTCTGTTCCAAGATGGCGCCATTTTGCATTTGGTTCTGGAAACCAGAATCCCAAGAACACCCAAACCCAGAGGAAACTCAAGTCACCTGGCATCTCTGGTAGTCCCACCGGAAGTCCTTGCCTGTGATTGGTTTAGGAACAGCATTCCATGTGGCTGTGGCCAGGAGGTATGAAAAAGGTCTCCACTGCGGCATCTCCGGGAGAACTTTCTCCTTTGAGACCATGGGGGGTAGGGGGTGCTTTGCTTTGGACATTGCTGTCTGCATGTGAAATGGAGCTAGGGTCGCCATCTTGGGACCATGAGTGTTGGTGACGGTAATACTGCCAACTTGTTACGGCCTAGGCTCTCGTAGGAGACAAACTCCTTTGGAATGTCTGTGATGATGTTGCTAGATTGGGTTATAATTAAGGTGGGAAGCCCCATTTTGTGGGCTGAAGTCCTGGACTGAACACAGGAGGAAACAAACAGTGCTAGCGTACCCTGTTTCTTTCTTTCTTTTTTTTGAGACAGGGTTTCTCTGTATATCCCTGGCTGTACTGGATCTCACTCTGTAGACCAGGATGGTCTCGAACTCAGAAATCCACCTACCTCTGCCTCTCAAGTGCTGGGATTAAAGGCATGTGCCACCACTGCCCGGCGAGTTCCTGGGTATGTGCTCTGTTTCTTGACAGCAGATGCAGCATGACTAGATGCCTCATGGTCCTGCTGTTATGGCTTCCCTACTGTGAAAGGCTATAGCCTTGAACTAGGAGCCTCCCTTCAGTAAGGTGCTTTTGCCGGGTATTTTGCCACAGCAAGGAGAAAAGTAACAGATACAGGTGGAATCAGGTGGCCAAAGAGAAGCAGAAGGACTTACATTCTTAATACTAAGTTGAGTTGCCATGATTTCTGGTTTTAGAGTTGATTTTATAGGCTTATTTTTATAGGCAAGGGGTCACTTTTCAGTGGTTCCAGCTATTTTTGAGATGGATTTTCTGTTACTGGCCGCCAGAACCAGGGGAAGGTCCAGTTGTCGGGCACAGTCAATGGACTCATTGTATATCGTAGGAAATACAGGAGAAGGTGATGGGGCCAGGGATGTGAGAAATGAAGAGCTATGAAGAGCTCGGCTTGAGATGTGCTCAGGTAGCCTGTCTGAGGGACACCCTGGTGTGCTTCTAAAGGGTGTGGGAAGTCTTACAGTAGGGGTAAATGGGTTGCTGCCATGCAGGTCTGACCTGGGTTTGGACCCCAGATCTGCCGAGTAACATCTGCATCACCGGGGCAGGAGACCACCAGCTTTAGCCTACATTTCACCCAGTAGGAGTTCCTGTGGGGTGACAGACAATCTCAGTTCTTGTCCTCCAAACCAGTGACATACCTCAGCACTGCCACTTTCAGATGGTGTCGCACAAATAGACTCTGAGCAATGGGCTGTGTTAGCTGTTTTGTTCCTCACTTGCCAGCCGATGGAGAGAATCCAGGGGCTGCATGACAGCTAATCCTGGTTGTCAACAAAGTCTCTACCTCTTTGTCTTTCTCTTTCTCTTCCTCCTCCTCCTCTTCTCCTCCTTCTCCTCCTCCTCCTTCTCCTCTTCTTCTTCCTCCTCCTCCTTCTCCTCCTCCTCTTCTTCCTCTTCCTCCTCCTCCTCCTCCTCTTCCTCTTCTCCTTCCTCCTCCTCCTTTTTTCTTTGAGACAGGGTTTCTCTGTATAGCCCTGGCTGTCCTGGAATTTACTCTGTAGACCAGGCTGGCTCTGAATTCAAAGATTGCCAGCCTCTGCCTCCAGAGTGCTGGAATTAAAGGCATGTGCCACCATCACCTGTCAGGGTGTTTTCTTGATTGCTAATTGGTGTAGGATGGCTCAGCCATTGTGGAGGGTCCCATCCCAGCTGACTTGAGCTTAAGTCAGAAATCAAGCTGAATGTGCCCCTGGGCTTACTCAGCAGTCCTGTGATGTTTCTATGTTCCTGCCTTGCGCTCCTACCTTGCCTTCCCTTGATGATGTAAGATGAAACAAACCCTTTCCTCCTGAGTAGAAAGTTTACTTCTCTAAAGGTGGTAGGACCTGGGAGAACAGAACCAGTGAATGAGGCAGACTAAGTCTCAAGAAATAGCCAACTTTATCCAGTCAGTTTATTCTGTGAGTGTTAAGAGGAGTCACGTGAGCCAAGTTCACAATCACAGGGGCAAGCCACTCTGGGTGGACAAGCCACACACAGCATGTGGCAAAGACATGTCTTTCCATAGAGTCACATAAACAAATCACAATAGCCAGCTGTAACGAGTAATCAGAAATAGACCCACTCTTATTTGCTATACCCGGGAGGGGCACACAAGCATGTCCCCAGAACAATTTTGTGGTTTTGAAAAACTGAGGTCACAAGACTGAGGTCACAAGACTCGTGACTTGATCTCTTGGAGTGTTCTCACAAGCACTCAGAAACCTCCTCACACAAACCATTCCTGGACCATGTTCTGATATCTCCCCATGTTTAATTAGATGTGCAAGATACCCAGGTGGTTTTGATTTGAGGTATTGTAGGTAAATCTACCTGTCACCTGATGCAGTAGTATCCTATGTGCAAGCAAATTTATAACTAGAATGACTAAGATGGAACAGTGAAGGAGTTGTGTATAACACCCTGACAATAAGAACGGGCGCCTAAACTATATCAGTACTGTTGGTCACACCGCTATATGGATCAGAAAAATCTAGAGAATAGCTTTGAAAAGAGACACATATGGTTAGTAGTTCTGGTCTCTGTAGAACGTAAGCCCATATTTAGTATAAATAGATCCATCCCAAAGGTTTATTCTCTTGTGCCTGTAGGAAACAATTTAGTAGGGGGAAATGAGTAAGTTTAAAGAAACGAAGGATCCACATGATAAATGAATGGTTCTGTCAGTCTGGATTCAAATAGCTGTCCCACTACACAGCAGCCCAGCCTTCCCCACCATGATGATGGCACACTGTCTGAAGAAACTGTGAAATGAAGGGTCTCTCTTCTCCCATCGGTTGCTTCTGTTGAGCATTAAGTCACAAGGATGAGAAAAGAAGCCAATACATAAGGCTGTCTCATTCCCAAGACAGTCATGGTCCAGTTTCCTCCCAAAGCCATAAGCTAGCATCAGTTACCATCAGAGTGGGAGTTAGGATTTTAACAGGCGAAGTTTTGAAATAACAACGGGATAAAACCCCACAAACCCACCTCCAACTCCTATGATGTTAGAGACTAGTTAAGACAAAGACTGGCTTAGTGAATGTAAAGAGGCTAAATAAAAATGTCAAGTAGCCAGACATGTTGCTGCACACCTGTTATTCCAGCAGAGGCAGGAGGGCAGTGAGTTTGAAGCTAGCGAACTTTCCAGGAGAATAGGTATTAGGTAGAAATGGTGGCACATGGGCTCGCTTGTTGTGGCTGCCATTTGTTTTTAGAGAAAGGGTCTCAATAGGTAGCCCAGGCTAGCTTCAAACCCAGTAGTGCAAGTTTGCATCCTGCATGGTAAGAGCTGTTCTCATGGTGCCATGTGCTAGCCTGGGAGATGGCACTGTACATCCAGTGATGTGTGTATTACATCTACAGGTCTGTGCAGCACATGTGTGCAGTGTCCACATAAGTCAGAAGAATATCATATCCCCTTGGGACTTGAGTTACAGATGGTTGTGAACCACCATGGAGGTGCTGGGAATTGAACTCATGTCCTCTAGAAAGACAGCCTGTAACTTTAACCACTAAGCTATCTCTCCAGCCCCTGCAGGCAGGTTTTAAACTTCAAGATAGTACAATATTAATGATTTTTCTCTTCTAGAAACACAGACTTTAGTCTACTAGGCTTTGAGTCCCATACTGTCTGGCTCTATGGTATACATCCAAAGCCAGCCTACTACCTGGTATGTGGTACATATTCAAGAACTGTTGGAAGTGTGTGTGTATATGTGTGTGAAGGGGCAGGGGGAAGACCTTGCTGTATAGCCCTAATTGACCTAGAACTTGCTTTGTATATGAGGTTGGGTTTGAGATTACAGGGTTCTGCCTGCCTCCTGAGTGCTGGGAATAAAGATAGGTACCACTGTGCCTGAAACATTTTTATTTGAATCTTTTGCATAGACTCCTTCCTTGTCCGAACCAGCTCATGACTTGAGAGCAATAGTCGGCCAAGGATGAGCAGGATTGAAAGTATAGTGACTTTGGAGGGTCACAAGAGTAGGCACTGGGATATCTGAGTCACAGAGGTGGGCAGCTTGTTGGGCAAGGCTGCCTGAGCTTTGTGAGACATTAGCGTCCCTGCCAGTGTCCACAAATGCCAGCATCTCTAGTTATTGTGAGCATCAAAGATGTTCCTGTGGCCCTCCACACACCACTGTGCACCCTGGTGTGAACCCATCATCTGACACAAGGAAAAACTATGTCCCAGAGAGGGAGGGAGACTGGCCAGGATGCCAGAGCCAGGATTTGGACACAGATCTCTGTAGCTACTCAATACTCTTACCCCAACGGTTGATGTGAGTTGAACATCTGTAACCCCAAATCCAAAGCTGCTTAAATGCCAATATCATGGTGTAAATAAAAACGTTTTTTTTCTCAACAACACTCTTTTTCACGGTCCAAATTATTAAAAAAAAAAAAACCACCCTAAATATATGTATAAAATTACCTTCTGGCTATGTATACAGAAGTGTATAGAATATGCATGAATTTTGTTTGGTCTTGACTTGAATCCCCAAGATGTATCATTATATACATGCAAATGCTTCAAGGTCTGAAAATGTTCAGATTCAGAAACTCCTCTGGCCCCAAACATTTTGGATGTGGGATGTCAGTCTGTAATATAACTTGTTCAAATCAAAAAGCAAGATCACGAGGGACCAAGGATCTGTGTGCTGACTGGGATATAGTGCCCGGATGCTTTGAAGGGCCCCTCACTGGCTCTTGTTACTGGTTCCTGTGCTCCCAAGAGCTCGGCCCTGGCTACAGAGGAGGGCAGCTCAGCATCCTCTTAGGAGTCTGGGCAAAGATAAGCACTCCCAGGGCAGGGCTGGCTTGGCTTTCCAATAGAATGGAGACTTAAAGGCAAATAGAATGTGAGCTTTAAGGCAAATAAATCTTTCAGGAGTTGAAGAGGGAGCCGTAAATGGTTCTATTGGGATCCAGAGGAATTTATTTTCCATTAGGGGCAGGCTTCCTGGGACACGTGTTTCATTCAAGGTTAGATTCGGAAAAAGCAATAGCCGAGGGGGCGGAGCCTATCCAACCCATGATTTTTACCAGTTTCTAAACTGCCTGTGGCCGGCACACAGTCGTCTCCCCTTGTTCTTTTCATTTTTTCCACGTTGGGTAAGATTATCTTCTGTGACTTGTCACAATCAGTACAGAGGTGCCCACCTTCCCGAGAGCCCCGGCATCTCCTTTGGCATCTCCATTCCTCCTTGTAAGCCGTGCCCATCGGCGGGTAATGAGACGTTTCCCTCGCCCTTTCTAGTGATTATTTCAGACAATGGATGGTGTTTGCAGAAGTGAGACTGGGAATAGAGATTCCTAATGAGTAGTTCTGGCAATAATTAGTTATTTTCTATATTTATTGAAAACGATTGAGTCCAGCATTGCTGTTTTCTCTGAAGAGAAAAATGGGATGATTGCTACAGCTATTTATCTGTTTCCCGATTTTAATGACTAGCGGTTGCCATTTTTTAATTACTAGGACTAAAAAAAAAAAAATGCTGTCCCATAGCTGAGGTGGCTCTGGAGTCATTAGTAATGCATTTGTACATTTGTACCAAAATGAAGCTAGTGCAAGGAGAATAAATAGCTTCTTGGCTGGGCTGTGTGCCTCTCAGAGGGCCTGCTAGGACCGAGGTAGAGCATGTTCCTTTTTCTTGGGAAACAGCTCTATGACAAAGGAGACCTTCTCATGTGCAGACATGCACTAGGAAATGTTTTCTGCTTGAATCCCAGGGGAATATTTCCTAACTGAATGGGTCAGCTTCCATGATGTGGCAGACTGTAAGATTATAACACAGCATCATGGAACCGACATCTGGGGTCAGATGCTGTGTCGTGGACTGCATGAGCTGGTTCTGGAACGTCATTAGATTCTTTTTTAAAATGACATCTTAAGCCAGGCAGTAATGGTGCACGCATTTAATCCCAGCACTTGGGAGGCAGAGACAGACAGATTGCTGAGTTTGAGGCCAGCCTGGTCTACAGAGTGAGTTCTAGGACAGCCAGGGCTATACAGAGAAACCCTGTCTAAAAAAAAAAAAAAAAACCAAAAAAACCAAAAAACAAATACCTAAAAAAAAAAAAATAAACAAAATAAAATAAAAATAAAATGACATCCTAAACATGGAAGGTGGAGACCAAAGAATCAGGAGTTGAAGTCTAGCCTGGGCTATGTAGAAAGTTTAAAGCCAGCCTGAGCTTTGTGAAACTCTATCTCAACAAACAGACAAACAAACAAAACAAACTGTAAATATAACTTTTATTCACTTGATGGTCTCAGAGGCTCACTGCTAAATAAGCTCACTCTTTCTAGTTCTTTCCAACTCTGGCTGGTTGGTTTAACTCAGCTGTTCTGGCTCAAACTCCTCTTGAAGCTGACTGATTCAAACTGGCTTCTCTCAGCTTCTGACTGAATTGCTCTGCTTGGCCTCAAACTAACTCTAGCAATCTGTTTTAATCTTCTGACTCCTCATTCTCTGGATTGTTCTGTCTTCACCTGTGTCTAGCTTGTTCTTTCTCCACAACCTGTCTCTGTAAAATTGTCCCCATAAAAACTCTGAACTCCACTTCACTGCCTCTCAACCCACTGACTCAACTGAACTGACTAGAACTCAGAGTTCTATATGCCTCTGTCTCCTGAGTGCTGGGATTAAAAGCAATTACCCTTTACCTAAGCTTTTCTTTACCTGAAACTTGCCCTATTCCAGGCTGGTCATGAACTCAGAGATCTGTTTGCCTCTATCTCCCTGGATTAAAGGCATTTTTGTATTCCAGATGGATCACACAGACTTAGAAGGCCTTTGGATGTGATTCCTTGCCAGAATAGCCATGTTGCTGGATTAAAGTTCCTCTATGACAAACCAACAAAAAAAGGCACTACCACAACAATAAAACTACATGTATTGAGGGCTTACAACTCAGGAGGCAGGAACACAGAGGGCACCGTCAAGGGATAAAGAGGAAGGGTAGGGGTAAAGCCAGATGGGAAGGGCACTGGGACAGTGGACAGGGACTGTGTTCTCTAACACGTGTCATCAGCAGGAATATGAGGGAAGGGGTGGGTCTACAAAATGCCAGGGCAAAGAACACTCTAGAGAAAGAGGCTGGCCTACAGTGAGGTCAGAGGTGACAAACCTGGGAGTGGCCTTTAGTCTCTGCTTCAGAAAGTCCTGAGATCTGGGGAGTGTTGAGGACATCTTCTGAGACAGCTAGGGAAGAAGCAGACCCACCCTGAGGGAGATCCCTCCCTTGTTCTTTCTCTCTCCACTTCTTAGGGGTGTGGGATAATCCTCATTTTTATTCTTGGGTCTCCACATACCCCAGCTCCTCCAGTTTCTCTGATAGTGCCTGAAAGCCTCACTCCCCGGCTGTTTCCTGCAGTCCTGCCTGGGACAATTTTATAGGGAAGGGATTTGTCCACTCCTGACTTCCCATCCTAAGAACCGAACCTGACCCAACCTCACTAGTGAATATTTATGGGGTTCATCAAATCAGTGAAATGCAAGCACCTGATTATTTCATTAAGACTTCCAGACAGGCTTGGCCTGAGCTGTTACCCTGCCCCGGAACTGTGTGGGCACACACCCCCACCCCACCCCACCCGTTACTGTTCTTGTTTGCTGCTGGACACTTACCCCTGTGCCCGACTGGATATGCTCACAAACGTTTGTGAGATGACTGAACGCATGGGTATGCGTAGGTATTATTTTATTCTAAATTACTGTTATTTTCATTCCAAATTACTTTTATTCTTTCTTCACATTACAGAGAGGACATTTTATTGATTCCTTTGAGATTGTATGTGCATGGAGATGAAATTATCTATGACCTTCATTCTGGCACCTCCCAGAAGCCCTGGGGTTTCTTATTTAGTCGTGGGGGTGGGGACATCGGAACAGTCCCATCTCAGAAGGACGGGGCATGGCAGAATTTCCTGGTATACATTTTTTGTTTTCAAATATTTATCTATTGTGCATGCATGTGTGTGTGTGTGCATGCATGTGTGTGTGTGTGTGTGTGTGTGTGTGCGTGCGCGCGTGCGTGCATGAGTGTATGATCTAATGATGTCGGTAGGGTGAATGTGGATGTCCGAGGACAATTTGAGGGCATTGGTCACCTTCCACAATGCGGGCTTCCAATGGTTAATTGAGTCCAGGCCTTCAGACTTGACAGCAAGCATCTTTACTTACTGTATCTCTTTGCCCTAGTTTGTTTTCTGAAACAGCATCTTGTTATATACCTTGCTATCCATCTACCGAGTGCTGGGTATGCACTGCCACCACCTCTAGCTTACTTTTCTGTTCCAACAGCCTCTTCAAGTCACTTGAATGGTTTTGCAGTCCCTAGAGAACTTGTGGGGATGAGGAAACAGAGGACACTACTGGAGATTTCCTGGAGTGTCAGCCCATACAAAGATGGGGCTGCCTTGTCAGCCCATACAAAGATGCCTCCTCAGAATGGGCCGGGAGCACAGGCTGGAATGATAGAGTCACAGGGCTTACAGCGAATAGCTCAGGTTTTGTTGTAGTGGGTAGTCAGTGCTTGAAGGACGAAGGCAGCCAGGTGTGGTGGAACACACCTATAATCAATCACTCAAGAGGCAGAGGCAGATAAAACTCTGTGAGTTTGAGGCTAGCCCAGTCTACATAGTGAGGCCATGTCTCAAACCAACCCACCTGAACCAACAAACACCACCAACACATATATACATACACACAGGCTAGTCTGTGATCACTCTAGAGGCAGAGGCAAATGGATCTCTGTGAGTTCAAGGCTAGCCCAATCTACATAGTGAGGCCATGTCTCAAACCAACCCAACCCAACCCAACCAACCAACAACACCAAAACCAAAAGGCAGAGAAGCAACCCTAGGGGGAGCGTCCTCTGATTGTCAGAGCCAAGCCTGCTGGCTTTCACCCCTAGCTCTGCACTAACTGTGAGCTAGGAGCTCTGCATACATCTCAGGTGCTTTAGTGTGTGGATGAAGTAGGCACTGCTTTTAATCTCTGGATCTGTGGTAAAGGCTCTGGGCTCAACTTTATTCATTTATTTATTTTACACAGATTTCTCATGTAGAAAAATTCACAGCAATGCTTTACCTCCAGAAGCACCTGGCAGCTCAGTGGGAAGCAAGCTTTCTGAGAGCGTAGAGCAGGGACATAGCATAGGCTCCAACGCCCTCATCCTGGGGTGGAGACTGGAGTCCCTTATCCATGTTA
>JADRCC010573645.1:0-27050 GCA_019843855.1 Hylomyscus alleni | reverse complement strand
GGTATTGGTCTCCTCTTTACTTTTTTATTTGTTTTGAGACAGGATCTATTATTGAACTCAGAATTATGCCACTGTGCCTGGCGTTTATTTGGGATCTAGGGGACCTGAATTCAGGTCAGCTTGTGTGAACAGTAAGTGTTTTCCACACTGAGCCGTCTCTCGAGCCCATATGGTCTGGAGTACATTTTCAGCTGGACCAAGTACCAGCTTGGACAAGTTGCACTTCCAGCCTTCATGAGCAGAAGGGTATGGCTTCTTTGGTTGAGGAGATTCTGGAGGTCGATGTGATGCAGAGAAGGAGGCCTCCCTGCAGCTGTGATGGGAGGGAATAGCCTGGGACCAAGAAATCAGAGAACTGTAGGACAAGGAGGAGTGAGAGCAATCCTAAGTTCTAAGGAGTTAAATGACTGTGTGAGTAGGTGCCCATATTTTTGACACAAGAAACAAATTCTAAATGACTTTGGAAGCAAAGAGGTCCCAAATAGGAGCTGCATTTTGAGAGAAATGAGAGTCCTTAAAGCTGTCTGAATAGAAAATAGGGTTATCATTATACCTTATTATAAGAGAGAAGAATATTAAAAGGACTCAGTTCAGCTTGAATAAAAAAGATAAATTTCAAGTAAACTGGCACACAGTTTATCCATGACTGGATTTGCTGTAATAAAGTCAGCCTGGGAATAAGCTGGGTGATTTACAAGGAGCTTGCTTCTGTAAAATTTACAAACTGCTGTGATAAAATGTCACCTTTTATGATGCATTCCACTTGGGCTGCATATATAAAGGGCACCGCAATGGAAAGAGTTGCAAAAACAAAGCGGCCGCCTGGCTCCCCAGCTGCCTTTGTCTGCTTTTCCAGCAGAATTGGGAATTTATGGAAAGATGACCTCCACGCTTGCCTTTTATGGGGGTGGCTTACAGACCTCCTGGAAATGGCATCATTTCCATTATCCTGTGCTCAGTTACCCTTTGATAACTTAGAGGAGGAGGACTCAGGGTGAGGTGGATAGAGAAGGGGGGTCGGAGAGGGAACGGGAGACATTCACGCATCCAGTGCACAGGGTGTTTTGTGATAATGTGAGTCAGGTCACAGTCCATCCTAAGTCAGCATTGCCTGTTGGGTGAGGGCTGAAAAATCAGCCATTCTTGGAGTTCTCTTCCTGGCTGTATCAGAGCGGAAAAAAAAAAATCTTGCACCTTTACTGTGCTACAAACTAGGAAGAAGCAGATTGTGGTCCTATCATTCCAATCTGTGCATTTGCCCTTTTGCATGCACAGTGGCTGTGTGAAATCGTTCCTGTACCTTTCAGTCCTGATGCCCCTGGGGAAGTCATGGACATTCCCATCTGTTTTTCCCAGTGATCACAGATTGCTCTCTAACCCTGCCCCCTCCCTCACCCCTCAAATCTTCTCTCATGGCACTGCCTCTGAGTAAGGGCATAGACATGGAACCTTAATCTCTGTCTAAAAGAAACTTCAATTGTCCTCTATCTGGTAACCTCTCCCTCTCTCCCCACAGCACTCATACGATCCTCCCAGGAGGGATCCTAGCATGTTTTTCTTCCATGGTTCTGAAACACACATTCATTCCTCTCTGATCTATGGGTATAAAAGTGTGTGTATGTGTGTGTGTGTGTGTGTGTGTGTGTGTGTGTGTGTGTGTGTGTATAAAGATGAACTTGGCTTTTGGAAAGAAGGCAGTGTCAATGCAACTACCATACTGTGGGTATAGAAGACATAACGTTCATATCAATTGCTTTCCTCTTTAGTAATTGCCTCATTTGCCCTAAGTGGACAACAGTAAATGCAATGATGGTGCAAGGAAGCACACGGCCCTTTGTGATATCAGAAATGAGAGAAGTCACATTGAACATGGACTTTTAAGTTAATCTGCATACAGCAAGTGAGATTTGATCAGGGCTATGAGGGACAAGGAGGTTGCATCATGAGCAGTGTCATTGCAAGCTGAGGAGGCTTGAGCTAGGCCTTCAGTGATGAGCCAGGTCTGAGGAGAGAGGGGCTTTGTGTGGTCTGCGAAGGAGGAGCAGAAAGGAAAGGGAGTGGGGCTGGTGTATGGATAGAGGAAAGAGAGGTTGGTGACTGTCATGTGCGGTGCTTAGGAGTATAAAAATAACTAGCTATGTCAAGTACTTGGGTCATCCTTGGCAGGTCTCAAGTACTAGAAATAATTTGCCTCATAAAACTGGATATGTGATGCCATTAAAAACAAGAAGGCTTCCCAGAGACATTTGTCCATAACAGCTAGAAAAAAATCTAGACATCATGTCATATAGGATCCTAGATAATTTAACAGGAACATGCTATTTTATTTTTCATAACCATGGTTAATTCTCCACATCTTAAAATCTTGTGACAGACAGCATGCATCACTGAAATGTCTCACAGTCCTCTTACTCCCTGCCCATCCCCCTGTCACTGCCTCCTGTTGTGAAGGCTCTAAAGTCTGGCTCTGCCCATTAGACCAGGACAACACAGGAGAGCTGCCTCTCTCTCTGGTAACAGAGCTTAGGCTAGGCTCCTGAGGGTATGGTGCCAGAGATGTTGGCAGCTAGACAGAAGCTTGGTGGGAGAATCTCAGAATATGGTAGTGAGATAAGTACTATGTGGGCTGTAAGTTGAGGAAATTAAGAAAGAAAATAACCCATACAGTTAGACACAAAGAGCATTGAGAGCAAGTAAATTCAGGGATGGGGTATGTCAACTGATTATGATCCAAGGCTTAACTAGTAAGAACATTTTAAAACTCTGGTTCCCCATTGCTTGGCACACATAATGCTGGGAGGGCTTGGAGCTTGCAAGGATTACAGACTAACAGAGAACAGAGCTGGCTGATTTGCGTGTGTATTTCCCCTGAGGTCTGAACCCCCTTTGTTGGAGGAAATTCCCCACTTTCTTGTTCCCTGGGTGTCTGGTAAAAATCC
The DNA here is from genome assembly GCA_019843855.1 of Hylomyscus alleni. Classification (NCBI taxonomy): domain Eukaryota; kingdom Metazoa; phylum Chordata; class Mammalia; order Rodentia; family Muridae; genus Hylomyscus; species Hylomyscus alleni. The sequence continues at coordinate 24,111 of JADRCC010573645.1, read as the reverse complement.
CCACTATCTGGTCCCATCCGGACAGTGTATCAAACCCAAAGGGTTAGGTCAGCACTTCTCTGCCTTGGTTCCTGGTGTTTCATTCCCAAGTCAAGTCAGCCTTTGGGAGCTGCCCATTAAAGATACATCACTTACGAAAGATCTATCTACCAAATTAAGAGTTTAACTAGATTTCATTCTGGGAATTGAGCAAGAAGTAGTGATAACTTAGCTTATAAAACTGTAGTTTAATGAAAGTCTAAGACAATAGGCCTGGTAGAAGCTTTTTGTTATCATGAGAGTTTCTATGGGCTGCTCCGACAGATTTACTGCTGTTTTAACTTAATAAGCTATTTCTGTTTTAGCGTTGTTATTGTCTCTGTGCTTATCCGACACTTTGTATTGTTTTATTATATTATCCCTCCCCCTCCAATTTATGGTGGCATTTTTCTCTTTGCTTAGCTTGTAAATACATGAATTTTCTTTGATTCTCCCAGCTCTTCTGGGCCTGTAGAAGAGCAGTTTGTCAGCTTGTGGCCTGGAATTTGCATGCCCTCCCTCCCTCCCTCCCTTTCCCCTTCCCTCCGTCCTTTCCTCTCTTCTTCTTTCCTTTCTATAAGGACAGGCAGCTCTGGAAGTTTGTACTCTCCTCTCATGTTATTTGCATTTGTTCTTCATGCCAAGCAAATAAAAGTACCATTAATAAGGTCTAATGCTTGTAAAGCATTTTTAGCTTTTAAATCTGCTGTGATCTTTATGTTTGCTCTGCGGTGGGCCAGGCATATTTACTGCCCATTTTTTACACACTAGGGAATGCTGCTCTAAGAGAATAAGTAAGCTGCACGTGAGTATCTAACTGGTCAAAGGCATACTGCAGGCCAGAATTGCGCTTCCTGGGAGGAGGCTAGTGGGGCTAGCTGGAGAGAGGAGTCATCTTCTAGCTGCTAAAACAGATCTATAAAAAGTCTACTGTAGGGCCAGAGACATGACCCAGTGGTTAGGATGCCTATTGTTCTTCCAGAAGACCTGAGTTTTGTTTTCAGCAACGATGTTGTAAGGCTCATAACCTTCAGCAACTCTCTGGGGGACCCAACGCCTTTGGTCTCTGAGGTCACCCGTACTTGTTCACATACCCAGACACCTAGTCATTCACATAATTAAAAATAAAATAAATCTTAGAAAATCAAAGGCTGCTAACTATGGAATACCTATGCCCAGACCTATTATCATCCCAGTAGGTATCACTGACCTTGGACACCTTCCACTCCCTCTCTCTTTTCCTCTCTGCAATAGTCTTTGAGAATTGCATCAGGAAACCTGGTGTCAATTCCGACCTGTTTCCTTCAATGTCAATTGACAAAGATGGTTCAAATTTGATGGACTACATGGTGGTCAAAATTAAGAAGGAGATGTCTAGTCTCCATCTGGGAGACTAGTTGTTTAAAAAACAAAATTAAATATAAAAGAAAAGGGATGAAGAAGCACTACAGACATCTTTGCTAATCCTTAAAACAATTCTGCAATTACAAAGTCTTTCCTTAGAAACCTGGGAATTGGGTCAGGCACTTGGGTATATTGTCCAGTCCAAATTTTCCTCCAAAGCTCACAGCCAATGAATACAAATCTGTGGACTGTACTTGAATTTTAGAGAAAAGTGAGTATCCCTAACAGTCATCACTTTTTGGAAGACGGGGTGGGAAAAGGATAAGAATGTTGAATGTGCTTGGAGCTCCTGGGAGCAACAGATGCTGGGACCCTCCCCTTCTCCACGGGCATCCACACCAGTGAGTCTTGACATTCTAGGTTACCGTGATGGAAATCAGGCAGGCTGAACCCTACATGGGTCTGGTTTCTGTCTCCTTTTGGGAAGAACACATAGAGTTTTTCCTTTGACTTGTCTCCTAGGAAAGGACTCAACTAAAAGTTTGGAGCGTGGGGGCTAAGACAGTGTCCTCAAGCTTCACACTCTTTGCAAGAGCGCTTCTAGTTTTTCTCCTCCACTTACATCCCTTAAACTTAAGGTTTCTTGAACTTGGGTTTAAGAATCGTGGGGAGCGTGTTCTTCTCCTGTTTCACTGTCTTGCCAGTTCCATGTCTGGTCTCTATGTTTACGTAATGTCAGCCTAGTGTGCGCTTTCCCCTTGATTCCTCTTCTGTTTCCTGTACACTTCTATCCTTTCCCATTCACTCACACATCTTCACTGAGCACTTTCTTTTGGGGTCCCCAACAGAGGGAGAGCCAAGCCGTATGGATTACAAGGAACACATGTTGGGGGCATTCAGATGTTTTTAGGGTCTTTGTCATTGTATTCCAGAAATTCTGGAACTGTTAAGCTGGGCTTCCCCTCACCTAGTTCTTATATTCTAGAAGAATATTTGCACTATTATTAGTTACTATCATTTTTTTTGCTTCCTCAGCATCAGCACTCCTAGCCTCCAGCTGACTACCTGATTTATCACCAATATTTAAATTTTACCCAGCTCTGCTATTTCTTTGAGCCCCAAGTCGGCATCTGAAGCCTCAGCATCATAACTCTGAGCAGAAGGTATAGGCCAGGGACTTGGGCTCCAACATGCCTGCTTTTAACTCACAGTCATTATTCTGTAAGCATAGAATTGAATTTGCACCAAAACAAGCCTCTGGAGTTAACAACAGGAACAGTTTTGGCAGTGTCTCTTGAGTCTCAGACAATGAGGATCTATTAGAAAATTTGAGACAGGAACATATACTGTCCATGCATGAAGATTTTGATATCCTCCAGGTCAGCAAGTGTGCTTTCTCCATCCTGAAATCCCTAGTGTAGTGCTCAGGCCTGAGCACATTGAGATCTTCACAAGTGAAGGAGCATTAATGAATACATATGTGCACGGGTGTGATTTTGAAAAGCAGAAATCAGAAGTGGGAGCTTCTTAAAGGTAACAGTGAGATAAGGTGATATGGTGACTGATTTCATCTAGAGAGGAGAACATAGTAAAACCTGATTTCATTTTTACTCTTAAAACTTTGGAGAATGGAGACAGATTGAGGTGGAGAGGGATTTGTTGGCCCTCGTAAATGCAGGTGGAGATTAAAGTTGTACTTGGCATCCAGATGAACGTACAAGATAGAGAGTTACCGAGCAGACGAGGTCAGGGCAGAGGTCAGCACTGGGGTGGAAGTTGACATTATATTCTAGTAGATGATCTTTTCTGTAAGACAAAAGGAGGCATCTGAGGGTGACAGTGTAGAGGGAGAGAATGGCTGGAAGATGTGATTTGATGGGAAACCAATTCTCTGTGGAGCTGGCAGATGGATAAATAGTCACACCAAAAGTATTATGATGCTACATCTTAACTCCTAATGACCTCTGTTTAAAAATAGTATTCTATGAGAACAATGAGAGCTTTTTTCTATAGGATAGATATATACCATCCACTTACTTATCCAATCATTTATTCATCTGCATCCATCCTTCTGCTGCCCACTCTCCCCACTACTGTACATTCATGATATCGTCAACCTTTATTGACTAGCTGTTCCAGGGTAGCTATGGAATAGAAGTTTTTAGCATTGCTGATATGATGAACAATAATATTAATTAACAATAAAGTGAAGTTTTACCTGGAGCAAGACTGGCAAATAACCTCAAACCTGGAATCTGTTGTTCAGAACTTCCCCTCTTAGTTCTGCATCTCTAGAAGAAATGAGTTTGAAGAAGGATTTCTGAGACTTCAAAGGTCAGAAGTCAATTTTGACGTTTTATATACCTGAGTAGTGGGCTTCGGGGATTCTCTTTTTCTTCTCTCCCTAGCAATTTTACCCTCCCTTCTCAGCCTACTAGAACACGTTCACATCCCAGTCTATGGGAAATACAGTGATTGCTATTTTTTTGTTGTTGTTCTTTTCGAGACAGGGTTTCTCTGTGTAGCCCTGGCTGTCCTAGAACTCACTCTGTAGACCAGGCTAGCCTCGAACTTAGAAATCCGCCTGCCTCTGCCTCCCAAGTGCTGGGATTAAAGGAGTGCGTCACCACCGCCTGGCATGATTGCTATTTTTGATACGGGAGGGCAATCCGAGAACAGAGAGAGCCCCATCGTAGGTGGTGGTGATGGTAAGATGAGCTAATGTATAGGTAGAGTTTTCCATCCAGGTCTTGGGAAGGACCTTATAATAGTATACAGTAAGGACATCCACAGGAGCAGGGACACTTTCAGCTGTTCTCTTATTCAGGTCTGAGCTGGCGCAGGGATGGGGGAGGGCTTCCCTCTCCCCTCTTGCTTCCTCTTAGCTCTCCTCCTTGCTGTGTGTCTTAATCTCCTTTTGCTGGAGTGAGATCATTGCTTATCTCTGGATGTGCTTCAGGCTCAGGGTCAACCATCCTCTCTATGATAAAGTCTGAGGTTAGGCCATATCTCCTTTTACACCTTTACTTTCTCTTTTGCCACCAGAAAGGGAAGGTAGAGTGATCTGTGTGTAGAGCATAGTTGAGTTCACCTTTGCTCTTCTTACAATTCAATCTCAGGAACCCCACAAGAATACTTCTTAGCAATGAAGGAGTGTTCCTCTTTCTCCACAAACTCACCAGCATCTGCTGTCACCTGAGTTTTTGATCTTAGCCATTATGATTGGTGTGAGGTGGAATCTCAGGGTTGTTTTAATTTGCATTTTCCTGATGGCTAAGAATGTTGAACATTTCTTTAGGTGGTTCTCAGCCATTCAGTATTCCTAAGTTTAGAATTCATTGTTTAGCTCTGTATCCCATTTTTTTTAATAGGGTTATTTGGTTCTCTGGAGTCTAACTTCTTGAATTCTTTGTATATATTGGATATTAGCTCTTTATCAGATTGATATTGAGTTATTAAGGAAAAGTAATTATTGCTTCCTGTTTGTTGTTGTTGTTGTTGTTAGAGTTGGAATTCTGTTCATGTGGCTATCTTCTTTTAGTTTTGTTGAAAGATTACTTTCTTGCTTTTTGTAGGGTGTAGTTTTCCTCCTTGTATTGGAGTTTTCCATTTATTATCCTTTAAAGGACTGGATTTGTGGAAAGATAGTGTGTAAATTTGCTTTTGTCATGGAATATCTTGGTTTCTCCATTTATGGTAATTAAGAGTTTTTCTGGGTATAGTAGCCTGGGCTGGCATTTGTGTTCTCTTAGGGTCTGTATGACATCTGCCCAAGATCTTCTGGCTTTCATAGTCTCTGGTGAGAAGTCTGGTATAATTCTGATAGGTCTGCCTTTATATGTTACTTGACCTTTTCCCCTTACTGCTTCTAATATTCTTTCTTTGTTTTGTGTATTTGGTATTTTGATTATTATGTGTTGGGAGAAATTTCTTTTCTGGTCCAAACTATTTGGAGTTCTGTAGGCTTCTTGTATGTTCATGGGAATCTCTTTCCTTCGGTTAGGGAAGTTTTCTTCTATAATTTTATTGAAGATATTTACTGGCTCTTTATGTTGGAGGTCTTCACTCTCTTCTATATCTATTATCCTTAGGTTTGGTCTTCTCATTGCATCCTGGATTTCCTGGATGCCTTGGGTCAGGATCTTTTTGCATTTTGCATTTTCTTTGATTGTTGTGTCAATGTTTTTTATGGTACTCTCTGCACTTGAGATTCTCTCTCCTATCTCTTGTATTCTGTTGGTGATACTTGCATCTATGGTTCCTGACTTCTTTTTTAGGTTTTCTATCTCCAGAGTTGTCTCCCTTTGTGATTTCTGTATTGATTTTACTTCCATTTTTAGATCCTGGATGTTTTTGTTCAATTCCTTCACCTGTTTGGTTGTGTTTTCCTGTAATTCTTTAAGGAATTTTTGTGTTTCCTTTTTAAGTGCTTCTACCTGTTTATCTGTGTTCTCCTGTAATTCTTTAAGGGATTTTGTGTTTTCTTTTTAAGGGCTTCTTCCTATTTACCTACGTTCTCTTGTATTTCTTTTTGTTTTTTGTTTTCATTTTTTTGTTTTTTCTAGACAGGGTTTCTCTGTGTATCCCTGGCTGTCCTGGAATTCTGTAAACCAGGCCGGCCTTGAACTCAGAAATCTGCCTGCTTCTGCCTCCCAAGTGTTTGGGTTAAAGGCATGTGCCACCACTGCCCGGCTCCCCTGTATTTCTTTAAGGGAGTTATTTATGTCCTTCTCAAAATCCTCTATCAACATCATGTGATATAATTTTAAATCTGAATCTTGCTTTTTCAGTGTGTTGGGGTTGTGCTGTAGTGGGAGTACTGGGTTCTGATGATGCCAAGTAGTCTTGGTTTCTGTTGATAAGATTCTTGTGTTTGCCTTTTGCCATCTGGTACTCTCTGGTGTTAGATGTTCTTGCTTTCTCTGGCTGGAACTTATTCCTCCTGTGGCTCTGTTAGCCTGTGTCAGCAGTCCTGGGAGAACCAGCTCTCTCCTGGCAAGACCCCTTCACAGAGGGCTGGGAATAGCCCCACCTCCTGGGTGCAGATGGAGGCAGGAAGGACCCTGTCTCAGCAGCTCTGCTGCTTTTGCTGCCTGTGTGCTTCTGGCTGGTCCTGCCTTAGACAGTCACCAAAGAGAAAATGACAATCTCACCTGAGTCTCTAGGTCAGAGCACTCCCTGGAGACCAGCTCTCCCCTGGCAGGAAAGGTGCACAGAGGGCTGCAGAACACTCCACCTTCTGGGTGCAGATGGAGGCAGGAAGGACCCTGTCCAAATTGCTCTGCCCTTTCTGCCATCATTTTTTTTTTTTTTTTTTTTTTTTTTTTTTGTGGTTCTCCAAAGTCCTTCACCCTTTGCTCATGGATGATCTTTCCAAATGATGAGTTCTAGACAAGTGTAAACCACAGAATTAAAAAAAAAAATCCTTACAATCCACAAGCCACAAGAAACTCAAGAAGAAGGAAGACCAAAGTGTGGATACTTTGTTCCTTCTAAAAAGAGGGAACAAAATACCCATGGAAGGATTTTCAGAGACGAACTGTGGAGCAGAGACTGAAGGATGGACAATCCAGAGACTGCTCCACCTGGGAATCCTTCCCATATTCAGTCATCAAATCCAGACACTATTGTATATCAGCAAGTGCTGGCTGACAAGAACCTGATATAGCTGTCTCTGGAGAGGCTCTGACAGTACTCGACTAATACAGAAGTAGAGGCTCACAGCCATCCATTGGGACTGAGTACAGGGTCCCCAATAAAGGAGTTAAAGAAAGTACCCAAGGAGCTGAAGGGTTTGCAGCTCCTTAGCACGAACAACAATATGAACTAACTAGTACCCTCAGAGCTCCCAGGGACTAAAACTCCAACCAAAGAGTACACATGGTGGGACTCATGGCTCCAGCAGCATGTGTATAGCAGAGGATATCCAAGCCGGCTATCATGGGAGGAGAGGCCCTTGGCCCTGTGAAGGTTCTATGCCCCAGTGTAGGGGAATGCCAGGGCCAGGAAGTGGGAGAGGGTGGAGTGGTGAGCAGGGAGAGGGGGAAGGGAACAGGGGATTCTTTAGTTTTGGGGTTTATTTTATTTTTTCTTATATTATTTTATTTTTATTTTTTTCTTTTGGACGGGAACCTGGGAAAGGAGATATTGTCAATAAAAAAATATCTAATAAAAAAAGAAAAAAATCCTTAGAATAATATCAATAGTCTCTCAATTCCATGCCCTGTGACCACTTTGTACTTGGTTATGAGCTGATTCATCAGGCAGGTTCTGTATTAAAGGACCTTGGGGTGAAATGTTTTACCTTGAAGGGCTAACCGATGCTATGGTTGGCTATGGGGGAGATACTCAGGAGGAGACTTCTCCATAGCCTCCTCAGGTTCTCTGTGATATTGGTCCTTGCATAAGTCATAGTAGTGGAAACAATGGACTTTAGAATTGAGTAGGTTTGGGTCAATCTAGCTTTGTCTGTTCATAATTGTCTGAGCTTAGGTAGCTTCTTTTACTTCTCCAAGCAGATGATACCCATTTCATAGGGCTGATGTGTGTGTTAAGTAGGATTTGATAGTAGCTATTTACCTATGGGTACTAAGTAGATATGAAGAATGGGTCTATGTTCTTTATAGGAATCATATCACTTAGTCCTTACGACTGTACCATATCCATATGGGAGCTGAGGAAATTAAGACTAAGAGAGTAACTTGCCCAAGGTCATAGTCAGCAAGAGGCAGAATTGGGTACGACTTGAACAATGATTCTGCTGCCATGGAACTAGCGCAGCCCACTGCTTCCTAGATGATGGGAGTATAGGTCTTGGCTTGTGGTTAGCAATCTAACAGTGCCGGCCATGAGCCTGTGCCTCATACCACCACTTTAACAGCCTTAGGGTTCTCACTCATATGTTCCCTTTCCAATTTCTAAAACATGAGCTCCACAAGGAGCTGATGGACTTGGTGGCTGTTTTACTCAACCAACCCAAGTTTATGACCCAAGGTCTAGAACTATATTTGCTATGTAAGAGGGACTTTATAAATCCATAAATGAGTATATCCACTCACTCTTCTATCTACCAAGAAAGGCATTAAACACCTACTATGTGTCAGCCTTTGTTCCAGGCACTAGAATAAGACAGTAACCCTGATCTTGAGGCATTTACAGTCTGGTGAGGGAAACAGATTTGTGAGGCCTTATCTCAGTTTCAGGCTGGTACATCTTAGGGGTTCCCAAGCATTAGAGTGAATGGAGTGGGATTTATGCTGATGGCTAATTTTATTTAATTCTGACTTCTAATGTTCTTGTAGTCAGCATATTCCTGTCTATCAAGAGCAACTTGTATTTATCTGGATGAAGTATAAATTCTCATAAAAAGAAGGACATGGCAGGGCTGTCCAGGAAGTGTTTGGTCATGTAGAATGTGCAGGGTACAACTCCAGGGGGTGCTTTTAACACAGACTGTGATAGGAAGGGTACCATCAAAGTTGTATGCTGTTATGCTTCTGTGACATCTGCCTTTAATCATTAATCATTAAATCCAGGGCTTCAGGGATTAGGGGTGATTCACATAAAGCCTTTGAGGTCACCTCTAATTCATTTTGTGAGCCCCAGTGACCTGTTTGGAGAGCCAGAATGTGTTATGAGCATTTTGAATACACTCACTGGTGAGGGAATGAGCTTTTATGGAGTCCCATTGCTCTTGAAGCCTGCTTGGTCACAGGCCACCTTGATGTCAACAAGACATTGTTATGACTGCTGGCTTTCAGACATAGGATCCTTTTGTCAGCCACCTACTCTTCAGTCAGAGTTACTTTGGGATCTGATGTGGTAGGGGGCACGTGAAACTCTTGGCAACCTTGTAGAATTGTCTTTAGCAGGTGTTGCAGAAAATATTAAAAAAGATCACCCCTCAATCTCTCCTGCCCCACCAGACCACCACTTTAGTACCAGCACTGTTGAACAACCTCAACACTAAGTTCTGACAGGGTCCTACTATTCTCTCCCAGCTAGCAAGTTCATCTCATTTACATGCAACATCCCCCACACCACACAATCAGTCATCTAGCACCTAGTTACCCAGTAGAAACATGACTCTTTTTTTCATTTTTATTAGATATTTTCTTTATTTACATGTCATATGATTTCTCCTTTCCCAGTTTACCCTCCAAAAAGAAACAAAACAAAACCCAAAAATGACAACAAGAACAAACCCCCGTTCCCTCCCCCATCCCCCTGCTCACCACCCCACCCTCTTCCCCTTACTGGCCATGGCATTCCCCTACACTGGGGCATGGGACCTTCACAGGACCAAGGGCCTCTCCTCCCACTGATGACCAACTTGGCCATCTCCTACTATACACATGTTACCAGAGCCATCAGTCCCACCATATGTACTCCTTGGTTGGTGGTTTAGTTCCTGAGAGCTCTGAGGGTACTAGTTAGTTCATATTGTTATTCGTCCTAAGGGGCTGCAAACCCTTCAGCTCCTTGGGTCCTTTCTTTAACTCCTTCATTAGGGACCCTGTACTCAGTCCAATGGATGGCTGTGAGCCTCTACATCTGTATTAGTCAGGCACTGGCAGAGCCTCTCAGGAGACAGCTATATCAGACTAGAGTGCTCTTCTATCAGTCTCTGCTCCATAGTTAGTCTCTGTAACTCCTTCCATGGGTATTTTGTTCCCCCTTTTAAGAAGGAACGAAGTGTCCACATTTTGATCTTCCTTCTTCTTGAGTTTCTCGTGGTTTGTGGATTGTTCTTCGAGTATTCTGAACTTCTTGGCTAATAACCACTTATCAGAGAGTACATGTGTGTTCTTTTGTGATTGGGTTACTCACTCAGGATGATATTCTCCAGATCCATCCATTTCCCTAAGAATTTCATAAATTCATTGTTTTTAATAGCTAAGTAGTACTCCATTGTGTAGATGTACAGAAATATGACTCTTAAGGCTTAATTATCCAGTCAGGTTTATATATCAATAAGGTCACAATTTACAAGATGCCAATACAATAATTTCAGAGCCAAATGATAAAGATAATGCTTTAACCCAATTATTCTAACCTTGTGAAAACGTTAGCTACTTGTGACTGTTTAAAACCATGCGGGGTCTGGATCATCTTCCTGTTTGTCTGCCTCCATGTTGACTTCTCCCCACTCTCCTTGACCTCCGACCTGTCTCACTCTTGAACTTCTAGCTCTGCCTCTCTATTCCTGTCCAGTCACAGGCCTGTCACTGCCTTAATATGATTGGACAGAGAAAATGCTGCAACAAATGTTGTAGTGGGCATATGAAACCCTTGGTAACCTTGTAGAATTGTCATTAGCAGGCTTCTCTTTGCTTTAAAAACATGTCTTTGTATACTTTCTCAGGTCTTTTTTGTTGAAAAGACAGAAGGGATCACTGGGAAATTTCCAAAAACTGATCATGTTGTGGAAGCTGGGATTCAAATCAGGAGGAAGGCAGATTTAGCAGAAAATGCTCTGGTCAAGGGGAGGAGAATGCTGCAAAAATGGGGTTTAAGTCTTGCTGACTGGTCTGTGGCCCTTGTATCAGCGGATGGACTTGCTTTTCTTAGTGGGTATAAGGTCCATATTTGACTCTCCTCTCCCATGATCTTATTGTATCACAATGATACTCAGGCATACTCAAAGCTTAGTGTTTTTCACCTTGATTACTCTCCTATCATAGCGAGGCTCTCTCCTTTAGGAAGATAATCTGTCTTTTGTCATGGGTCCTATCAAATGGGACAGAATATCAGGATATGGTTGAAGAAATACTGCCTTGGAAAATTCTTTGCTTATCTTTGGTTCTGTAGACCATTGGCTTCTGATGCTTTGGGGGAGTGATTTTCTTCTCTGAGTCACAATTTCATCATTTATAAATGCCATTTACATATCACTCAAGAGGGTGGCTTCCTTTGTCACTCTTCTGTGGATGCAGAAGTGTGAATGTTTATGTCCCCTCAGATTCATAGGCTGGAATACAATTCCCAAAGCAACAGTGTCAAAGGTGGGGCTTCTCAGAGGGTAGTAGGAATGACATTAGTGCTCTCTGGAGAACTGTCCAAAGGAGCTTGCTTGCTTTTCCTGCCTCCTCAGGACAAACTGGGAAGATCACTGCTCACAAATTAAATGTGAGCCCTCCTCAGACACTAATTTTCCTGATGTCTTCACCTTAATCTCCTGAAACTTTATAAGCCACCCAGTTAATGATATTTTATTATAGTAGCTCAAAGCAGCACAACAGAGAAACCAAGACTTTGAATGAGAAGTCATTTGACATGGCGTTTGTGTTTCGGGAACACAAGGGACAGTTGTTTGTTTGCTATCCCAGCAGTTTGGTTCAGTCTCCCAGTGGCTTTCATGGCTTATTTATGTGGAGCTCTGAACACAAAGGTGTCTTCAGTTTCCAGCCATTGAGACTTCATCCATACCAGTAAAGAAATCAGAAAATGTTTTATTATGTTTGGATTCCCACCCTGCAGTGTTGGCCGCTCTAAAAACTAAACTCTCAAATTGTCAGTTGCTTAAAATACTTGAAATTCCTTTATCTTGTACTAGCTGTGAGATGTTCGTGTTGTCAGTGGAAGGCTTTCTTCTTGATCTGTTTAGAGACCTAATTTCTCTCACCTTGTTGCTCTCCAATCCCAGCAGAGTTCTCATCTGGGATGATGGCTAGGGTCTCTTGTGGAAGTTTCAAAACTCGCGCCTGGATTCCTGAGTGAACTTTTTTGAAAATCTTGGTGAGTATACCATTCTGCTGGTATTCAGCAGCTTGTCTTGGCATCCTCTTTGGCATCCTCTTTGGCATCCTCTTTGGCATCCTCTTTGGACTCTCAGAGAGTGAAAACATCAACAACATCAACGGTGTTGAGTCTACAGCTTGAAAAATCCCTGCCTATTGTGATGAGAATAACTATTTCCCATTGGCTAGCCACATAACCATGGTGTAAGGCAAGTGTTGATATGAAGTCCTAGACTGAGTGGTGTTTTCTGGTACTGGGTCTCTAAGTTGTCAAAGGATGCACATTTCAGTTAATGATACATTTGTGTTCCAGGGGCCAGCAGGTCGACTACCCTAGATGTTATGTGTTGACTTTTGGCCAAGAAGCTTGGAGTTGTTGCCCTTTCAGAAGTATTCATTTTATGACACATATCTTAAATAACTTGAGTGAGGAAGAAAATGGCCTTTCCTGGGGCTATCATCTGCTCACTCTGGTCTTGGCAGCCATGGGTATCCCATATTCTTGCCAATCTGGCACTATCTTCATTGACTGCTTACTAAACTTGCTTCTGAAGGTATGCTAAGTAACTTCTCTTTATTTTTCCCAAATAAAAAACATGTATAAATACACAAATACAAACCACAAGAAACTTTAGAAAAAGGAAGACCAAAATGTGGACATTTCATTCCTTCTTAAAAGGGGGAACAAAATACCCATGCAAGGAGTTGCAGAGACTAACTATGGAGCAGAGACTGAAGGAAGGGCACTCCAGCCTGATATAGCTGTCTCCTGAGAGACTCTGACAGTACCTGACTAATACAGAGGTAGAGGCTCACAGCCATCTATTGAACTGAGTACAGGGTCCCCAATGAAGGAGTTAGAGAAAGAACCTATGGAGCTAAAGGGTTTGCAGCCTCTTGGGACGAACAACAATATGGACTGACCAATGCCCTCAGAGCTCCCAGGGATTCAACCACCAACCAAGGACTATACATGGTAGGACTGATTGTTCTGGCAGCATGTGTATAGTAGAGGATTGCAAAGTAAGTCATCAATGAGAGGAGAGGCCCTTGGCCCTGTGAAGGTTCTGTGCCCCAATGTAGGGGAATGACAGGGCCGATAAGTGGGAGAGGGTGGGGTGGCAGACATGGGGAGGGGGGAGGTAACAGGGGTTTGTTCTAGTTGTTTTTATTTGTTCATTTTAAAAAAAATAAAATTAAAAAAACAAAAAAACACAAAAAAACATGTATAAATATCCCCATGCTGTCTTTACCATAATATCACAAAATGCATGCCTCACCTTGTACAAGATGTTATTTTTTGATCTAGGAAGAGGGGCTAGACAGAACAGGGGCCTTTCTGAGCTCAGCTGGGGAGTAGTGCTGGGTGGCTAAGATGCTATCTGGCCTGTTGATGGGGGAGTGGCAGTGAGAGTAGAGAGTGTCCCAGTACAAGCCAGGACATGGATAGCAGGGCACTATTAAGACAATGTAAGCTGTCAGTTTCTACCTGGCTTTATGTGTCTCCCATCCACTCTGCATAGGTGTGTGTGGCAGGCATATTTTCAGGGGCAGTAAGGGGAGGTAGAGGCTGGGGCAGGTCTGTAGAGCTGGATATTGGAGGCTCTCCCATTTACATCGCCATGAACCATGGTCTCCAGCTACCCAGAACTTTTGAATTCCTCACAACCCTTTCCATGAAAGACATAGTGAGGGAGGACTGGGGTCACTTGAACAACTATCCCCCAGGTTACAAGGATGGCAAAGGTGAGGCCACAGTTTCTCAGGTATAGCAGCCACACAGCCTAGTCTCCCTGTATGGACAGCATCAAGATCCCTTGTGGAAGGCCTGCTTGTGGCTTAGCTCATGGGTTCTCTGAGCCCTCCAGTTATGTTTAAATCGGAACATAACAGTCTGCATGGGAAGCCTCTGCCATCTACATCCCAGAAAATTCTACCAAGCACCCAGGGTGTGCCAGGCATTGTGTTTGACACATTTTGTTTTAGGAATGACTTAAACTTCATAGTGGATATTCGGGGTATCTATTTTTATACCATTTTTTTAAAGATGAAAAAATAGCCTCAGAGAAAGTAAGGAATGTGCCCAGGGTCATGTAGCTTGTTAAGAAGTGTGAAACATTCAGGTTTCAAAGTTACCTTCTGTCTGTTCTGATCCCCAGCCGGTGGTCTAAAGCATCTTTGTAAATGAACAATGAGTTGCTTCGGATAAGGGCTGGGATACTATTTTATGAGGCAGGATTTTGTAGTCCTGAATCAAAATATATCCTCTATTCTTAGAGAAAAAGTTATGGTCCCGTATTAGTATTAGAAAATCAAATTCTATGATTCTGGTGCCCCTACTATGGCCTAAATGATACCCTGTTGTTCGGGTCCAATGCTCAGAAAGCTCATTCTTTTTCCTGTACCATTGATACAAGACAATTTGACTTTTTAATGTTTCCTAAACTGTCGTCCTCTAGTTGTTTTAAGATGGTACTGAACCAGGATGACAGAATTGTGTTATCTGAACCCTCAGAGATGCTGGAGTCCATATTTACAGAAGGTGCATGTGTTGTTCTTTTTTTTTTTTTTTTTTTTTTGGTTTTTTTCGAGATAGGGTTTCTCTGTGTAGCCCTGTAGTTCCAACTGTCCTGGAACTCACTCTGTAGACCAGGCTGGCCTCGAACTCAGAAATCCACCTGCCTCTGCCTCCCAAGTGCTGGGATTAAAGGCGGGCGCCACCACCGCCCGGCCCATGTGTTGTTCTTAAAATATATGGCCACGATGTGCTAATGTTAAATAGTATCTAAAGGCTATCTTAAAACTTACTGGAGCATCAAAATGGGACATCTCAGTTTGTAGAAATGTAGTAATTTACAATAATGCGTGGGAAAGGAGCATAATCTATACTGTCTTTCTCAGAATACTAAAATTTTATGTGGCTATAACAAGGGGAATGGTAGAATTTTGACATGACAGAGGCCCATGAGAAAAATGGGAACAGAAAGTGTTCTCAAGTCAAATTCCATGGAGCCCAGTGAAGTGCTTGAAGATGTCATGAGACGTTCAAATCTTTCCTGTCCCCTGGACTCCCCACCTGGTCATGCAGGCACCCTGAACTCTGCTCTCAGGATTGTGTGTCTGTAGTCCCTCTGTGAGGACAGCTTTTGTCTAGAGTAGAGAAGGAGTTTATTGGGTCCTATTTTTCTAAATTCTCCAGGACTTGGTTGTGAGTGTGGTTCTTTTGGCTACAGCCACTGTGTGGAAGAAACAGGGCTTGTGTAATAAAGAGGCCAGCAGCTTCCTCACACTTTGATGAGCTCAGCGTGAGTATCATCCATCCTGCTCACCACAGGAGACAGTCTAGTGAACCCCATCAGCTGCACAGACTCCATTCAGATTTAGAATGGCCCATCTAAGAGATAGAACACAATTCTTCACTAGACCAACATGGAGTAGTCCTGTTTCACACTTACGGTTGGACTTTCTCCACTCTGGAATCCTTCGAGTGAATGGTGTCCTCATCTAGTGCTCACCCACTGTTTGCCGCCATATTGATCAGTCCCTAAGCCTGATGGGAGAAGAGCAGAACCAGTCAGCAGCTTTCACTGGCTGAAAAAATGCCTGCTTTCTTAGTCAAACTGTATTTAAGGAAAAGTCCTTTTTAGTGAGTCATTTGGCAGGATCTTAGGGGCTTCTTTGCTGTGTTCATCTCCCTGATCCACTTTCCCAGGTACTTGATTAGGCTTTCTTCCTTTAACTCAGGATGCTGGGTGTTTCTGCAGCCCCTAGCAGGCCACCCTCTCAGGGCCTACTGGGAAGTCATCTGACATTTCTCACATGGGGCACATGGGCAAGCTCTTGTATTTCTCAAGTATGTGGGCTCATTTCTACAGCAGCTTTCCTCAACTGCCACTAGCTACCTGATACAGTTCTAAAGTTCAATACATCCTGGATAGGGATGAAACCTTAGTCTACACTGAGTGTCATCACCGTCAGGCATAAATGGAGCTCCAGCCCTCATTGTCTCCCTACTATAGAAGTCATACTGTGGGGCATGCTGGATGCTTGCCCTGGAGTCTAGTTCTTGGAGAAATGTTAGAAGTAGTCCCTCTAAGTTCCAACAGTGGCATGAGAATGGCAGCCTTAGCCAGTCTCTCCCAGGTCAGCTTCCCTTAAAATTCTTTCCTGGCTCAGTTTTGCATGTTTACCTGGCTAAGGTCCACATATCAGGAAACTCGCTCTCCTTATTCTCCTTGTAAATTCTTACGTTGTATGTTCTTTGATACTCTGTTCACTGTTTCTGCCACAGAACTGAAGCTCTCACATTGTGAGCCATCTGACCTTGGCAGCCATGCTCTCAGTGTATACACAGATGATGTGACAATCAGTGTGACGACATCTAACATAGCATCTGCAAAACAGTGGGGTTTGGACGAGCCATAGTTAAATGGAACAAGGGAGCAGGGCTGATGAGGAGATAAATGGACAAAAATGGGTACCTGTTGCCTGAACAGATGGCATCTGGGTGAGGCTGTGACTCCTGTGGGTTGTCAGTAGTCTTTGGGGTAGATTGTGGTTTTTGGATCCCAACCTACAGGCCAATAGCAAGGACAAACTGTTCACCTGGAAGGAATAGGAGGAGCTCTCTGTTATACCAATGCTTTGGCCTACACTGTAGAGTCTCTAAGTTCATACTTGCCTTCCTACTTCCCTGGCCCCAATCAGTATTCTCTAAGCTCCTTGCAGAGTGATAACTCCATATTCTGCTGAAATCAGCCATGAAGACTAGCTAAGCTGCCCTGGCTTATGCAAAGGTTCACGAAGGAACACAGACTGTTTGACATAATGTTCCCACTGTCCAGTAACACCTCCCTACACTGCAGGCATGCTGCAACCCACCAGTCTGGACAGAGCTTATGTGAAACTCATTAACCCTCTCACAGCACACAGCTGTAGGCTGAGGCTTTCTTGCAGGGGGATTCATCCGGTAGGGCTGAGGAGCTGCACTGAGAGACCTGCTGGGACTTAGGCTCCACATCTGTAACATGGCAGTGATAACAATGTAATTAAAAGAGACAGTCTGTGTAAGTGATAAGGTACATATTTATCTGTATAGCTACTACTCACATTCAATCATCTAACCCATAGAAGGCGTGGCCATCAGTAAATACTCTGGTCCTGCCTTAGAGCTCAGGTGTATTCTTACCCTCCTGTCTTTTGTTTTCTACATTTCTTTTGCTTTTCATATTCAAACCTCTTTCCAAATGAATTAGGTAAAATGGTAAAATTGAAGTATTGGGATTCTCAAAAGTCAATGGAAAAAAAAAATCTTGTGCTTATACCTCAAAACAAATCAACAGAAAATAAGATATCAACAAGCAAGTACTCATATGTTCATACATGAACAAAATACCTCACAAATGACCCAGAATCTATGTGCATCTTTAGAATTGAGCTTTAATTTAACAATCACTGAGTTAATAATGATATTCACTCTTGTGTGGTTTTAGCATAATGAAACCCTACTTCATTCTACCGGAGTACACATTGCTCATTCCCTCTTAGAACTGCAATTCACTAAAAGGAGCATGGATTGGCAAGCAGAAGTTGGTGACAAGAGATCTCATACATGGCAGTCCTTCTTGGGCACCAGTCAGGGCTACCACTGTTTCCTCTTTCCCCCTTCTTGAGCCTCCACCCCACTTGGTTAATATTTATACAGTTGCCATTTGCCATTTCAGTAGGAAAAACACAGAAGTGCTCATGACGTGCCCCATAAAGGAAACTCCATTTGGGAAGTCTTGTTTGGTGAGAATTTATTAACTCTTCACACTCTGGAATCCTAGAGTTGTACTCTGACTCCATGTTAGCTTTGTACCCAAACCAGTCGAGTGATCTCTCCTTGGAGACATCAGGCTACTTGGAGACAAGAGTGTTCCAGATGGCAGCTTTTTTTTTTTTTCTAGCTTAAAGTCTCAACACTTTGAGCATGGATTAGAGGGTGGGAGTTCTGTCTCTACAAGATGTAGTCTTCCAGTCGTGCTTCATCCCTATGAGCAGAACCGGAAATCCTAGAGACTCAAGGAAGTTGCCCAGTGGTGGGTGGGGCCAACAAGCGCGGGCTTTGTTCAGACAGGCAAAGAAGAAGAGGAAGCACTTCAAGTGAGGAGACAAGGCCTCCCTTGGCTTTGGATTTCAACTAGGACTTACCTGTCATTGAAAGGGAGAGCTGGGGCAGTGTTCAGAGCAATGGTTGGACTTGGCTTCCTGGGCCCCTGCCAGGCATTTGGGAATGCTGGAAAAGAGGATGATGGCCACATCTCTGTCTAGTCTTTTTACTTCCTAGCTAACGCTTAGGAATAACAAAATATAGGCTTAAGGAAAAACAGAATATGAATATATCTATGCATATATATATATATATATATATATATATATATATATATATATATCAGATACAAATCTGAAGGGCAGATCCAAAGACTTCTGAGGACTGATGGCCAGCAGCTGCAGTGAACCCATGACTTTCACTCTGCAGGAGTCCACAGCATGGGCAGGAATCTATTTTGAGTAACAGCTTTGTAAAAATTGAGGTTGCTGAAGTGGCAAAGCTTAGGGAGGGGAGGAGGGAGGCACCGGGATGGATGGAAGAAACTTGGCTCGGGCTTAGGCCCCCACTCCTTCTTGAATGAAGAGGACTGCAGGATCGGTAGTCTAGAGCCTCACCGTGGAGAGCAGTCTTGCATCTCATTTATGACTGTTGGTATCCTTAAAAAGCTAAAGGGTGGACATTTTATTCTGTTTAATTAATTTACATGAGAATAAGAAGAAGACTTCTCTATAGGTTGGTCAAGGCTGTGGGCAAGTCAGAGAGTGCTTTCACTGGATACTTGGTGCAAAAGGGAGCCTGCCTTCTCCTTAATCTCCCTCTGTCAAGTGCTCTCAGACACAGGAATAGATGATCATCTTGCAATAAAGCTCTCACAAGGCAGTCTCATTCCACTTGTGCTTTGGGGGAAACTGAGGCCAACAGAAGTTAGTTATTTGTCATCAGACTTCTGAAGAAGGATGCAAAGGTACTTGATATCCTTTTCAAACCACATCTGCATTCATGTAGAAACTTAGCTTGCCAGTACTGTGTATGACGGAGATATGTGAGTCCTCTGCCAGGCTGCCAGGAATACACCCATTTGAAGTAAGATACTAGAACAGGTTAATGCAAAGAGTCAATGCCTTGTGCCCCCTAGTATTTAAGAACCTATTCTTCAAAGGTAGAGAAAGGATGAGATGTGGTCATTCATATTCAGTGCCTTGCACATCATAAGAATTCAATAAAAACTATTCATCACAATGATAATGTTGATGATAATGAAGATGATTAAACAGTCTCTTCCCAAAAGGATTTTCTCTGTCAGACTATCGATTTCTGTAAAAGAATAAGCCTAATAAAAATACAGGCTGCCAACTTGGCATCATTAATTATGAAGCACTTATAATATGAAGACACAGGCTCCGGAGCTGAGAGCTTAGTTCAGAGGGCTACTGCCTCCCAATGGTACTGCCGTAGGGCTCTGGCACTGTGTGACAGAAAATGAGTTTAGTTTCTGTTGTCACTAGTCAGTAAGAATGTCAGGGTTTCCTTTCTTCTAGCATTATGGTAACTTGTTCAATAAGCACCAAAAGCTTTTGTTAGGAATATGCCTAGCGTTTTCCTCTGTTGAGTGACAGCCTTTCTCTTAGTCATCAACTAATTCTCTTTTTGTATGTCCCAGGACATCTTTTCTCAACTAAGCTTTCTGATACATTTGTGAGGATAAATATTTATTCATGGGGAAGACTCCATTTAGGGCTGAAGAATGATCAGAGATCATCTTTCAGTCCTGACTTCTACACAAGAATGTCAGGTGGAGAGTTTGTATTACTGAATATGTTGTACTGAAAATAGTCGCTAGAGGACCACAGAAGATGCCTGCTAGAATTTGTACCTCTTTTAGGGTCGTCATCCCTAAGCTGGTGAGGTCTGATAGGGTCCTTGAAACACATAAGAGCTGAGACTCTAGCTTTGAATATCAACTCCACCACACACTTGTTGAATGATCTTGGTAGATTTTCTTCTTTGATAGAATAAGAACATTATCAGTGCCTATTCCATAGTCACTGCAGTAATTAAATGAGTCTTCAAGAGCTAGGAGCAGTGCCTGACACCTAGAAATCAGAGGCAAGAGAGTGAACTCAGGGTAGTTATTTCCCCTGCCAGCCAGAGCAAAAGGCCTGTCTGGTTGTGTTTTACTGAAAATGCAGCCAAGAGTAGAATGTTTTCCATAGAGCTCCAGGAAGGTGGAAGGCAGAAGTGAGTGGTTCCCTGGGTGGCTGGCCCCAAGGGGGAAATTCTCATTTCCTTTAGGAACTTTGACTTTTGGACTTTTTAAACAGGGGACTTGCCTGTTCAGTCTGATTCACATTAAGTGCTGCTGGAGGCAGCATCTGCCCCCATCACTCATTAGGCATTTCTTGCTTATCTTCAACATGCCCTGTTTCTGCCTTTGTGGAGTCACAATTTACTAGGTGACACAGACAATTAAAGAAGTCATTACAGTGTGGTGTGACAAAGACCATGAGGGACCAGTAGAGCCTTGTGTGAGAACAAGTATGAAAAGGAACTGATCTACCCCAGGACACTTGAGGTATAAGTCAGGTAAGTTAAGCCCTAAAAGAAGAGCAGGACTTAGTCGAAGCTGCGGGATGGGAAAGGAGAGGTGTCCTCTCCTTGAGGGGCTGTATGGGCTGATCGTTCCGAGCTAAGGATACTAGTATGTGTACACCGTGGGTGTGGTAAGTTTTATGAGTGTGTATGAAGAGGGGGTGGGATAGGTGAGATGGGGCAGTGGAGAAACATTTGACAGGGATTTTAGAAAGGAATCCAGTTTTTGCAATATCTTACCAGCCAACTTGGAGCCAGTCATTTTGCCTAGATAGCTCTTAATTTCTTCATCTGTAGAGATGATACTAATACAGACTTGTTCCATTTCCCAAAGCCACTTTGCAGTAATGGATCTGAAAGAGCTTAGTAGACATAGTACTACATCCTCTTAAGGAATTCGCATTGTTGACTTGTGTTGCAGCATTTTCTCTGTCCAATCACATTAGGGCAGTGACAAGCCTGTGTTTGGACAGGAATAGAGAAGTGGAGCTAGAAGTGGAGGAGGGAAGAGGGCAGAGAGCAGGAAGGTAGGAGAATGATCAACATGGAGGCAGGGGAAAATGACGATTCAGACCCTGTGTGGTTATAATAACCAAGCTAAGGTTTTTACAAGGTTAGGATAATTGAGTTAAAATATTGTCTTTATCTTTGCATTCTGAAATTACTGTGTTGGCATCTTGTGAATTGTGATCTTATTGATATATAAACCTGATTGGATAATTAAGCCTTAAGAGTCTTGTTTTACTGGGTACTAGGCATTAGATACTGATTGTGGGAGGGGGGGTGTTGTATGTAAGTGAGATGATCTTGCTAGTTGGGAGAAAATAGCAAGAGCCTGCTGGGACATAGTGTTGTGGCCGGCCAGTACCGGCACTAGAATGTGGTCTGGCAGGAAAGAGAGTGCAGGGTGGATTCATTTTTAATATTCTCCTAAACAGACTTGGTGATTTTATTTAAGAAGGGTAAGAGAAACTTTCCCCCACAAATCTATAGTTTAAGGAGCATGCTACAGGAAGTGAATGGAGATCTCCACCATGAGCGATATCTTTGACACCTCACATAGAAGTACTGTAGACAGCAGATAGCCTCCACTTTGGAGCTGGGCAGTGGAAGTCTGTTAGTAGATAGATGACATTGTCACTGACTCTGTCCCCTCTCTCTGGTCCACAGCTCTTTGCTTCACTTCCATACCCTTAGGTACAAATGAGCCAACTGACAAAGTAATACAAAACACAAAGCATTTGTGGTTACATTGGGGATTATATTTCAACATAAGTATTTGAAGGGACACAATTCAGCCTGTACATTAAGGCATAAGAAGACACACATAGTTAAAAATGGAGATTTTGAAAAGCCTAATTCACCATATGCAACACTCTTGTCTTTCTGTGCTTGCTTTTTGGTGAGATTATGATAGCTTTCATTATTTATAAAACTCTGCCCCTGACTCCTATGTCCCAGAGAGGCAGTCCTAACTGAAAAGGAAGGGAGACTGGAATTTTTCCTTATATTTTCCCAGCCTACACTGGCTGGTGTTTGACTTAAGCTAAAACCCAGGAGAGAAGTATCAGAAATGCTACTAAAACTACATGTTTGCTTTTTTGAGTGTCTGAAGAGTGATTTTCTTTGGCCACATATATTTCTGTCCAGGCATGTTTATTTTTAAGAATTTTTCAGCTATAACACTTTTAGGGGTACCCTTTCACTTAGTCACCCTAATCCACTCTGTTTCAACATTTACAGGTTTAAAAATATTGCAAAATGTACATATGATATTTGGATAGCCGAACAAAGATTGAAATTAGCTAGTGGGGTTTTTAGCTTGGAAAAGCTTTTTATTTCTTTCTAAAGATATAATGTGTCAAACTGTTAGCAAGGTTTGAAAGAAGACATTTGGGTTATTTGAGGACAATCTCGGGGTAGGTGCTATTAAAGAAAACACCACACATACCGATTTCCCATCCTATTATTATGGTTTATTTGTTGGAAGCCAAGAGGGATGAAAGTGGTAAGAGGTAGGGATAGAAGTTGAGGAGGTTGACATAGTGACGAAGAAAAAGGAGGAGGAGGAGGGAGAGGAGGGGGAGGAAGAGAAGAAGCAGAAAAGGAAGAAGAGGAAGAAGTACCCTGCTAGATTTGGGAGTTAGTGAGCATGAGCTTGTCACACCAGCTCTGTGATCAGGAATGACTCTCTTAATTTTCTAGACAGCAGTTACTGTCTGTGTAATAGGAGTAGTGATGACCTCTGAGTTTCTATATCTGTTAAGGTGGCTTTGGATGTTGTAAGAAACCCAGTGGCTTAACATAAAAGGAATATACTTAAAAAACCATTTCTACTAATATTTTTCTTTCTTTAAGGGATTTTTAAAGTTAAAAATATAGCATGAAAGCTAAAAAAAAAGTGCAAACCTTTTGCTTTGTAAGTCAATCAGGCTATAAGAAAGTGAACACTCTTGCACTCAACAACTTAACACCTTCTAAAGTTCTGTTCTTCTCCTCCAATCTAATCTGCTCAAGGCAAACCCCATTTTTTAATTTTTATTTTTTATTTTTATTTTATTTTTTATTTATTTTTTTAAGACAGGGTTTCTCTGTGTAGCCCTGGCTGTCCTGGACTCTGTAGACCAGGCTGGCATCTGCCTGCCTCTGCCTCCCAAGTGCTGGGATTAAAGACTTGTGCACCACCACTGCCCAGCTGGCAAACCCCATTTTAACTCCTGACAGCAGGAGTTGCTCTTTCCCACACTTCACACAGGTGAAAGCCGAGGGTGCTCATCTTCGTGTTTGGCCCTGGGAAGTGACATGTTGTGAGATTTCTGCTTGTTGCATGAGGCAGAAATTCTCAGACTTTGATGTGTGCTGGTATTCTGTCATAACACATGAGGTTTATCCTGCCCACTTTGCTTCCTGTGCCAGTGACTGTGGAAGATCCTCTTAGAAGCAGTCAAGTGTTCTCTTTGGTATGTATGCTCACAGGCATATCCGTTACCACTGCTGTATATTTAGGAATTTGCTGCTGGAAAATTCTGTCAGTGGTTGTCAAGTACTTCTTTCCATTACCAGGATTTGAATATGATATTCTTTCTTATTTTCTCCAAACTCACTATTAACACTTTTTTTTAAACCTTTGTTATTTTGATTACAAAAAGAGGCATCTCTTTGTGACTTGTGTCTTTTCCCATAAGCTTGAGAAATGGAGCAACTTTTCATGTTCACCAGTCATTTGAACGTAATTTTTGTTAAGTGACTAAATTTCTTACCTATTTTAATACTTAGTTGTCTAATTATTAATTCATAGTAATTCTTTATTCTTGATATTGATTTTTT